>ML805072.1:131554-150075 GCA_009831015.1 Picea engelmannii | reverse complement strand
ATTGATAAGCATTCAAAAGTATTTGAAGATATTCCCAAAGGTCTTCCACCCACTCGAAATCATGATCATGATATTCACCTAATTCCTGGGAGTGTCCCTCCTAACATTAGGCCATATAGATACCCTTATGCCCAGAAGAGTGAAATTGAGCGCATGGTTGAATAAATGTTATAGGTTGGAATTATTAGACCTAGCTAAAGTTCTTACTCTGCACTGGTGGTAATGGTATTCAAGAAAGATGGCTCATGGCGTATGTGTCCAGATTATCGAGAGATCAACAAAATCACTATTAAAGATAAGTTTCCTATTCCTGTCATTGATGAATTGTTAGATGAACCACATGGAGTAATCTATTTTAGAAAATAGGATCTCCATTTAGGGTATCACCAGATTAGAATGAAGGAAGAAGATATCCCAAAAACAACATTCCGAACTCATGAAGGCCATTATGAATTTTTGGTCATGCCTTTTGGCCTTACAAATGCACCTTCCACATTCCAAGGGTTGATGAATTCCATTTTCAAGTCCTTCCTTCAAAGATTTGTGTTAGTATTTTTTGATGATATACTAATCTATAGCAAGTCTTGGGAGGATCATGTGTGACATGTTGACAAGGTGTTACAACTACTAAAGGAGAAACAACTATATGGAAAACCATCCAAATGTTTGTTTGGAGTGAAGGAGGTAGAGTATTTGGGTTATATTGTATCTCATGAAGGTGTCAAGGTAGACCCTAACAATATTAAGGCCATGATGGACTGGTCAATTCCCAAAACATTGAAGAATCTTAGAGGATTTTTGGGTTTGACAGGTTACTACCGCAAGTTTGTTCAACACTATGGAAGAATAACAACACCTTTAACGACACTAACTAAGAAGGATGCATTTTCATGGACTCCAGAGGCAACTAAAACTTTTGAACAACTTAAATAGGTGATGTGCAAAGCTCCTGTCTTGACCACTCCAGACTTCACAAAAACCTTTATTATGGAATGTGATGCCTCGAGAAATGGAATTGGTGTTGTCCTAATGCAAGAAGGAAGGCCCCTAGATTTTGAACGTCGACCACTCAAGGAAAAGGACTTACACAAACCCATTTATGAGAAGGAAATGATGGAAATAATACATGCATTGAAGAAATGGCGTCCTTACCTAATAGGTAGGAACTTTAAGGTAAAAAAAAATCATGATAGTCTTAAATACTTCTTGGAACAAAGACTATCTTTAGAAGAACAACAAAAATGAGTAACCAAGATATTGGGTTATGATTTTGAAATCGTCTATAAAAAAGGGAAGAAAAATGTTGTGGCAGATGCATTCTCAAGAAAGGATGAAGATGTTGAGTCCTTTCTTTGTGATATATCGATCATCTAGACTGATTGGATAATAGAAGCAAGGGATGAATGAAAAAATGACAAAACAGTGTGGAATCTCATTCAAAGGTTGGAGAAGGATTCCGGTGCATCAGATACATTTACATGGAAAAATGAGTCACTATGGTACAAATATTGCTTATATTTATGTAAGAAATCCCAACTCAAACAAAAGGTACTATTGAAATTTCACACCTCTCCTGTAGGAGGGCACTCAGGATTTTTCAAAACCTACCATAGGGTCAAGAAGGAATTTTTTTAGGATGGCCTTAAAACTGATGTTCAAAGGTTTGTGGCAAAATGTTTGGTTTGCCAACAAAATAAGGTGGAAACAATTAAGACCCCAGGTCTCTTACAACCATTAGCCATACCAAGTTAGCGCTGGGAGGAGGTTTCCATGGATTTCATCACAGGGTTACTGAAGTCTGAAGCAAAGAGTGTCATCATGGTGATTGTTGATAGACTAACCAAGTACGCACACTTTTGTGAACTCTCTCATCCCTTCAAAGCCAATATAGTTACCATCGCATTCATGGAGACAGTTCAAAAGCTACATGGAAACCGAAAGATTATTGTAAGTGACAGAGATTCCATCTTCACTGGACATTTTTGGACAAAATTGTTTTCTTGTTTGGGTACTCAATTGGCTCATAGCTCATCCTATCATCCACAATCTGATGGACAAATTGAGATAGTGAACAAATGTCTGGAAGGATACCTTCATTGCTTTATCTCTGATAAAAGAACACAATGGTTGAAATGGTTACCCTTGGAAGAATGGTGGTATAACACTTCCTTTCATACTGCAACAAAAATGACACCATTTATGGCACTCTATGGATACCACCTATTATCACTCCAAGAAACTCCTTAGGGTTGTAGGCTAAGGATGCTTAGTAGCTTAAGAAATAATGTGTAGATATGCTTGGGACAATGGGTTCTTTAATGATCAATGTAATAGACAACTCATCACACATCTAAAGAAGCAGTGCTTTCAGGAAACAATAATCAGATCAAGTAAATTGAAAGGAGAGGACGAAGAACACTATTCTTGATTGCCAAATACAACTGAATGTAGGGATTAATGCAAGATAGAAAGAAATCATTTACTTCAAGTCTATGAGCTCAATAAAGAGATAACAGTCTTCATAAGCTAAAATAAACTGAAATAAAGTACAGAAAGGGAAAGATGGATATTTCTGATATTGAAAATGAAAGGAAACTGAACTTTATTTCTGTAAATAGAGTCTATACAGTAGAAAAAAATATCTCCCAGTTTGAACCCCTGTCTCTTAGAAAAGATAGGAATTTATAGCCTTTTACAATCAGTTTTTAAGATCCTCAAACCTTGGATCTATATATAAAAATAGCAATTCAAATCTAACTAAGCAACTTGAATACAAAGGCTTAATCACTAGACTAGCATTCGAGTTGTCTTCAATCTCAAAATTTGACATCTGTATTCTTCAGCTCCTGGAATCTGTGATGTTATGAAACATGGCAAAGGCACTTGTCTTGAAAGTTGGATTTCTTCAATGTTCATATTCGATACTTGAGGAAATTAGTTTAGCATGTGGTTCTCAAAAACTCCCACGAATCTCTGATGCAGAGTCTTTTTCGATCAAGTTGTTATCCCTTTGATACTCTGGAACCTCTTTAAAACCTGTGAAAAATGACCTGCTCCGTCCCTAGCTTTCAAAAATGCTTTTTCTACTTCCACCAGCTAACTCACCTTATGATTCGCTAGTTAGCTGGTGAAAGTGCTGCCTTTCACCAGCTAACTGGTCGTAAAATTGTGCCGTGCGCTAGTGAAAGCTCTTCCTTAGCCCAAAATGAACTTTCACCTCCAAAACTGTGATTCCATCAAAACTCAATGTGTCTCTGCTTTATCCCCTTGCATGTTCACAACAACCTGAGCAAGCACTTGCAAATCTGGGTGTGATTTTTGCTTTTGCTTCAATTTTCGGATTTTCCTTTTAAGGTGCTTTTCTAGCCACCATAGACTGTTATAGTCTTTGGTGATTTTTTGTTTCCTCTTCTTTTCATTGACACTCTCATGAGCCAGTTTTTCAAATGCATCATTTGTTTCTACAAAATTATCAGACAACTTCTTGTATCTTTCCTTTATCACCCTCTCTAAGACCTCCTGCTGAGCGATCACTTCTTTGAGATGCTTGATTTTTTGTGTTTTCTTTGACTTAGTTCTCTTTGATGTTTCCCCCTCCTCGGTGTGAGTAAAGGTCTCACAATTTTGTGCAAACTCAATGGAATGTTCAAGACTTTTGATAGCAGGGTTCTCATCTTCTTGCTTTGGTTCTGATTCTGTGTAGGGTAGGTTTAAGATGTTTGTTCTCCTTTCTATAGGCTGCTCTGTAGTAGTTTCAAATTCAAATTTTTCTTTGACCTGTGAGATTTCACACCAGAGATTCTATCTTCTGGAGGTCCTGGAAGGGTTCTCCTCTTCCTTGACCTACATTGAGGAGTCAATTTCTTCTTTCCAACTTTCCTCTGTTCATTCACGGGATGAGTTTGAGTTTCAAAGCCCTCCCAAAAAAGAAAATGTTGCTAGGTCCTTCTCTTATGCCTTAGCTCCTCCAGAATGATCAATTTAATAAGGAAAAAGTGGCAAAGAGTGTTCTTCATGCTTAGAGGTTCGGCTCTAATCTTTTTACAGACCTTAGTTAAGCTCTTGTGCAAGAAGAACGATAGATTTAAGAGAGTTTTACCCATGAAATGGTCTAAGAGCTTCAAATGATACAACATTAGTTTGTCATACCTGCCTTCTAAAGTTATGTAGAGTTGGATGCCCTTAAACAAATCCTGCCACTCATCTTCTAAATGGGAAACTAGCATGCTCTTCTTCCATGCATTATGTCTGAATTCTTCCTTCAAATATGCTCTGAAATTTAATTTTTTGGTGGCAATTGTTTTGAACCAACTCTGGCCCGATCTTGGTAAGTTGGTCACTGCAATGATGGTAGCTTCATCCACAATGATCTCCAAGGACCCAACACAAGATTTATTTCCATCAAACGTTTTAGCAAATGCTTCTACTGTTGATTGATGACAGCCATTCTGTAACCTTTCAACAAATTCCATACAACCTGCGTTTGAGAAGTGTTTCTGCACTTCTGGATGCATCTATAGGAAGAATAGACTGTCCAACTCTTTTCTCAGTAAAGAACCACTGCATCTCCTCGCCATCTGCAACTCAAAACACGAAACGATTCTTCACACCAGACACTGCAATATGTTGTTCGGGCCAAAGTCTTGCGCTGGTGAAAGCACTCGGCTCTGTCTTTCAAAATTAAAAACTTAGCATACATTTGTGAGTTATGCGTGTTGGGGAAATGATGAGCCTATTTGATGTCGTCAACCAAGTAGTACTGCACCTGTACCTACGATGATGGATTCAAATTCGCCATTTCCGATGCCATGATTGTGAAGCATGCACTACTGAATGAGATCCTCTTTGCAATCCGATTTAGACGTGCAAACCTGAGTCTCCATCATTATCCACTTTCACCAACGCATCATACTTGATTGCATGACGTGGGCTGAGCGTATCATCATTTGATTTTTTAAAACATGGATAAAACACACGTGATCCCCGCTTTCACCAACTAGTGGCCCATGAGAAGTGCTCCTCGACTGTTGAAAATCGCCGCTTTCACCAGCGCAAAACCCGTGAGAAATGCTTCTTAGCTGTTGAAAATCACCACTTTCACCAGCTAACCATCATCGTTAAAACATGTGTTAGCTGTTGAAAGAATTTTATGAAAATTTTAGAGAGAAGACCTTTATGGGTCGTCTTATTTCTAATACAAAAATCAAAACCTAAGTCTTGCTACTAGAAAAACTCAAAACAAATTTAGAGAAAACTACTAATAGCCATGTTATCAACAAAAAATTGAACCAAAGTGACTGATTCACTTTGGGAGCTAACATTTGTCTCCAATTGGGATGGGCATCTCCCTGTGAGGTGACCAAGAACCTAGCTAGACTCAGTAGCCTTTATTAGAAAATTTAAAAGAAATCTGAAAAATAGTTTTGCTAGTACCATTGGGCATGGAGTTATTCAAGTGACAGAAACAAAGAAAACAAAACTAAAAAAGAATATATACAAGTAGAACAGGGATTTTAAGAAAATCCTTATGAAAAATAGGTCTTCAGAAAGCGCCCATTGAAAGGGCCACCTGCTATTTCCTCGCCTGAAAGATTTTGGAGAACAAAGGTATTGTTCTACTGCACCGCTGTTATGAAAAAAGGACCTGTCCAGAGAGCCTCAAATTTTCCGTGTTTCCCCTTCTCTTTCCTTGCTGCATCCCACTTTAAGACTAAATCCCTTGTTTTGAAGACATTTGATTTGACTTTCTTGTCGAAGATCTCCTTGATTTTTTCTTGATGTAATTATGTTTTTTCCAAAAGCTGCTCTCTATCTTGTTGTAGCTCTATCAAATTATGAATTCTTCGGGTCAAATCACTTGGTTCAGAATCAGTTTCTTGTAAAAAATTTGCAACCGATAGTGCAAGTTGAATAGGACATATGGCTTCAGTACCATATACCAACTTGAAAGGAGATGTACTAATTGATTTCTTACATGTAACCCTGTCAGCCCACAAAGAAAACTTCAGCTTGGAATCCCAGCCTCTGGCATTTTGTTCAAGTAGCTTATTTATAATTCTGACTAAACTCTTGTTGGATGACTCAGCTAAGCCATTTCCTTGTGGATAGTAAGCAGTGGAATGTACCAGCTGAATTCCCAGCTCTTCACATAATTTCACCAAGTGTTTATATTTGAATGCAATAGCGTTATCAGTGACTATTATCTTAGGGCAGCCAAATCTGGCAAATATGTTTTCTTGCAAAAAAATTATGATGACAGTATGATTGGCGTTCAGGGTGGGAATAACCTCAATCCACTTTGTAAAGTAATCGGTGGCAACAAGGATCCACCGGTGCCAACCACTAGAAGGCGGGTGAATTTCACCTATGAAGTCTAGGCCCCACTGCTGGAAAGGCCCTGTGACCACTATAGGTTTGAGGGGAAGAGACTTCAGTTGTTGTTTTCCTTTAAATCTTTGACACTTGTCAAATGTTCTCACAAACTCACACGGATCTAAAAATAAGGATGGCCAGTAGTAACTGGATCTTAAGATTTTATGTGTAGTGGTTTTCCAATAGTGATGTCCCCCGCATTCACTATTATGGAATTCAATCATGACCTTAGCTTCTTCTTCTTGGTTTATGCACCTCAATAATAAACCTATTGTATTTTTCCAAAACAATAAGTTGCCATTGATGTAGAAATTTACATCTTTTAGCTTCAATGCCCTTCCTTGTGTTTTTGTCAAATCTGATGGGACTGATAAAGTTTGCAGAAAATAAATAATGTTACTGTACCATTTGCAATCAGATAGGTGAGCTGAGACCTACATTTCTTCACCTTCTTTGTCCCCTGAAGACTGAACGTTATTTGCATTAATACTTACCAAATTTATTTCGAGCAGCCTGCAATTTTCTTCTACCAGAAGTTTGTCAAGGCCCTGACCCTTCACAAGTTTTCCTGGTTTAATTTCAACATCAAATTAAATCAACTTTGCTATCCACTTACTCCTTTTTCCATCTATGTCGGGTTGAATAAGCACATCTTTAACTGAAATGGAGGGAACGAAATCTATTACCTTTGCCTGAAGGATGTAAAATCTGAAAGCTTTCAATGACTTGATAAGTTCATATGCTTGTTTTTCTAACAATTCATACTTTACCTCTACGTCCCTCAAGACCTTACTGAAGAAGGCCACTGGCTACTCCTGATCATCGACATTTTTCTGCAAGAGTACTGCTGCGATTGTATCACTTGAAGAAAATGAAAAAATGTAAAATACCTTGGAGAAATCATGGCTGATCAAAACAGGGGTTGTTGTGATGGCTTCCTTGATGGCATTGAATGAGTGCCTGGATACTTCAGTCCATTTTACCTCGGAGTACTTTCTTAACATAGCAGTGATATGCTTTGTGAGTTCTACAAATTTTACTATAAACCTTCTGATAAAGTTTATAGTCCCAAGGAAAGACTGAATGCCCTTCTTTGATCTAGGAAGAGACAGATTTTTAATGGCTTCTACCCTTTTTGGGTCAATTTTCACCCCATCAGCTGAAACAATATGCCCAAGTAATTTCCCTTCCCTAAGTGCAAAATTTTATTTTTTTAGATTAAGAGAAATGCCATACCTTCGACATTTCAGAAATGTCCTTTTTAAGTGTTGCAAATGAAGTTCATGGCTACTTGAGAAAACAATGATATCATCGAGATATATCAGGACAACTTTATCTTTTTCTCCAACAAAAGCAATGTCCATCGCCCTTTGGAATGTCGCTCCTGCATTCATCAATCCAAAGGGCATCTTCTCGTACATAAATGTACCCCATGGAGTAGTAAAAGAAGTCTTTTCTTTGTCGTCTGGATGGACAACAATCTGGTTGTATGCGGAAAACCCATCAATAAAAGACATCACCTTTGATCCTGACACCTTCTGCAGAATATGCTCCATTTTGAGAAGAGGGTAGTTTTCCTTCCTAGAGCACTTATTCAAATTTTTGAAGTCGACGTAGAGTCTGATCTCCCCATTCTTCTTCCTGACTGGTACGAGATTCACAATCCATTCTGAATATCTGAGAGGAATGATGATGTGGGCATCCAATATTTTTTTAATTTCCCTTTCCATTGTAGGCAGCAACAAAGGGTTGAAGGATCTAAGCTTATGCCTGAATGGTTTGGTATCTTTATTCAATGGAATCTTATGTTGAATTACCTATGTGTCAAAAGTCTTCAAGTCATCATACTTCCAAACAAAGATTTCCGCAAACTCCTTTAGCAATTCTCCATAATCAGCCCTTTGTTTTTCAGTCAAATGTGAGGCTAAATTGACATGTTTAGGATCTTTCTCACTAGCTACATTATACTGCAAAACTTCTGAATCTTTTTCCCCACTTTCCAATTTGACAGCCACATCATTGTTATCGAACAACCTTTCCAACGGGACCAAACCTTTAGGAATTATGTTGGTAGACAACTGAACTATTTCATGTGCTGTGATTTTTCTTTTGAACTTTGGCTCCTCAATTTCATTGTCATGTTCATTCTCCTGATCGATCTGCAGATCTGCAAACTCATCTATCACTGCAAGAAATCTAGTGAGTTCAGCATTGTCTTCAAAAACCTTCCAAAATTTTACATTATCAGGGAGAGAGGGCCTATATTTAACTTGAATTTCGTAAGTTAATTTATGAGGCAGAGGGGGTATGAATGCACAATAAGACACAACTAATGAATCAGCCAATTCATTCATTTCTCTAGGTACATATGAAATTTTAAAATCTGCAAAATAGTGAATTGCCTTCAACACTTCATCTCTGTATGCTTTCAGCCTGACATGCTTTGCTTGAAAGGACTTATTCACCTGTTGAATAATCAAATCTGCATCTCCAAACACCTACAATTTTTTAATCTTCCTCTCTTTGGCTGCATTCAGCCCCAGAAGTAGTGCCTCATACTCAACACTATTATTAGTCACTTGAAAACCAAGTTTAAAGGACAAATGAGAAGTTTTCTTAGAAGGGGAAATCAATACCACTCCTGCTCATGCTAATTCTTTAGTACAAGCACTGTCAAAGAACATGGTCCAAAGATCGTCTTCTGCTATTTCTGTGGGCTGAAATGTGGGCTTTCTGAGCAGCAATGCATCGGGTAATGAATCATCAATTTGCAAAATACAAGATCCCATACCTGTGTCGACATAATAGATAGGATGATTGGATGGATTTTTCTTGTCACTGATTACATATGCCAACTGAGATTCCTTGTATAGACTTATGTTTACCCCTCCAGAAATAGGGATAGTAGTGTAGGATATATCCATTTGAAGAGTGCCACCTAACCTCTTCATCCACGATCTTGATAGTAGACATCCAAATTTAGGAGGTATGTCAGCCACTACTATATCCATCACCATAGTCTTCATGGATGCTTGGGTTAAGGTTACAACTAAATCCTTCATCATCCCAAGACATTTGAATTTTCGAGAGTCAAAAGAGAAAATATCATGATAAGACTTGGTTATCTCCAGCCCAAGCTCATCCATGACCACCTTTGGCATCAAATTGTGTGAAGCACCGGAGTCCAACAAACAGTTATGCAATGTTTTCTCATGAATATTTAGAGATATGTAAAAGGGAGGACAACTTTCATCTCTGTCTTCTATCATTTGGCCCAGAGTAATGGTTGGATTTTCATCATATATGTTAAGGATATTAGCAGAAAGGGATACAGATTGGGGATCTAGAGTTTTGAGGACATCCTTTTTGAACATTTCATTAGCTCGACTAGAGGAATAGGAATTTTAATTTTTTGTATTTCAGCCTCAAAATTGAATGAATACAGAACTTTATCAGAAGATTTATCAGAGACCTTTACCTGATTCGAAGGAACTTCCTGATTTCTTTGTTGTTCAATAGGAGGCTGAATTTCTGGAGTTTGATGCTGGACAGGGGTAGCAGTCTTTTTGGGAGGAGTTGATGCTTTCACCTTTGAAGGATTTGCTTGTTGATTCTATGATGTCTGATCTTTTTGCTTAACAGGAGTTGTTCTCTTTTCGAGAGAGGCTGGTGCATCTTGTTGAGAAGTATCGGATTTTGATCGGAGGTTATATCTATTCTTATCTTCTATCGTGAAAATTCCATCATCAATAAGATTATCTTTTCTCTGTTTAGTCATCAATGCTTCCTCATAGTCGTGTTGTGTTAGATAAGATTTCCTTGTCTCTTCTCCAACACAATGAATGGTGTCTTCTCCACCTTCTTGATATTCACCCTTGTCTTCTTCCATCACAACATTTTGAAGAGGGACCTTTATTCTCTGATCTTCAGCAGGATTCTTTTCTCTTTGCAAGATCTGAGTTGGTTGATTATTTCTTTTGAAGTTGTTTGGATTTTGATTTGGGTTCCTACCTGCATAATAATAAGTGCCTCTTCCCTTCACATGCTGCTTATTTTCAATCTTAAGCTTAGATATCTCAGAGGTTAGACACTCTAGCATCTTATCCATTTTATCAAGTTTTGGATCAACACTTGATGAAGATGAAGCCTCATTCTTTGGTCTTCTCCTATTAGAATCTCCTTTCCGCTTCTGGGAGGCTAGAATATTTGATTCCACCTCAAGGACAATATCTTGCATGAGAGATAATGTTGGTGACCTCCTTTCTCTCAACAGTAAATAGAAATTTGAGTCAAAAGCATCAGAATATGTGATCTTGGCAGAAGCATCTGAAGGTTTTATCTCTGCTGGTATTTTTCCATACATCCGATTAAATCTTTTAGTGAAATCATAGACTGAATCACTACTTTGTTTCCTTAGGTTTCCGAATTCTGTGATATAGTAGAAAAAATATCTTCTGTCACCCCAATGTTTCAAAAATGTCTCATCCAATTGCTCGATTCTAGCTATGGAACCAACAGGGAGTTCTTTGAACCATTTCCTAGCATGGCCATCTAGGCTTTGGACAAAGACTCGTGTCCAAACATCTTCTTCTTCAATATTAAGGTTTTCAACATAACTGTAGAAAACCTCAATATGTTCTTCAGCAKACACATCGCCTTCACCTGTGAATTTGGGCATATACTTCTGATAGTCTCCCATTGGCATGGTTGATACTGGGTTTGGCAATATGAGTGGTGCATACCTAGCAGCTAGGATTTGTTGCATCTTAGTCAAAGGAGGTGGTGCAGCCATAACTATCAAGGGTGAGGAAAGTGATGGTTTCTTTTTCAAGTCTTCAACACTGGAGGAATGTGACAGAGGTGAATCTTCTAATGGGAACGAGGTCTGATAAGAGGATCTGTAAAAATTTGCAAGYTGTCCAGCTAAATCTCCTTCACCTTTAGCAGATAGCTCTTGGAGGAGATGTTCAACAACAAGGAGGCTAGTATAAATATTCAAATGATCTTCTTGTTGCCGAGAATGAAAAGACTCAAGGGAATAAGAACTGTGGCTTCTTTCCAAAGTCTT
This sequence comes from Picea engelmannii, assembly GCA_009831015.1. Taxonomy (NCBI): domain Eukaryota; kingdom Viridiplantae; phylum Streptophyta; class Pinopsida; order Pinales; family Pinaceae; genus Picea; species Picea engelmannii. The sequence continues at coordinate 138,635 of ML805072.1, read as the reverse complement.
GGGTGTTTTTTCAATCAAATTTAAATCTATCAATTTATCATCATTAGGATTTTTCTGTTGATCAAAAATAATTTGTTCTTCTACAGAATTTACAGCTATTTTTTCATCAATGCTCTCTGAAAAGAACTCAAATTTTTCTGTAGTAGATTTTCCAGAACTGAAAAGAGGATTACCTTGTGTATCTGATCTTGAAGTTTAAACTTGAATTGTCTTTCCTTTCCTGAGAATTAGTTCTAGATTGGACACTGGTGTGATAAGTGATTCTTGAGGATTCGCCCTAGTACTGATCCTCTTAGGAGCTAGGATGAACTTGTGGAGTCGCCAGATAGATAATTACAACCAACTAAAAATGTTTATCTTTGTCTATCATCAAAGATCAACTCTGTGTCATATCCCAGGAAAGACGAACTTGAATTTTGTCTCCCCGACAATGGCGCCAATTTGTTATCACTCCAAGAAACTCCTTAGGGTTGTAGGCTAAGGGTGCTTGGTAACTTAGGAAATAATGTGTATATATGCTTAGGACAATGGGGTCTTTAATGATCAATGTAATAGACAACTCATCACACATCTAAAGAAGCAGTGCTTTTAGGAAACAATAATCAGATCAAGTAAATTGAAAGGAGAGGACGAAGAACACTATTCTTGATTGCCAAATACAACTGAATGTAGGGCTTAATGCAAGATAGAAAGAAATCATTTACTTCAAGTCTATGAGCTCAATAAAGAGATAACAGTCTTCATAGGCTAAAATAAACTGAAACAAAGTACAAAAAGGGAAAGATGGATATTTCTGATATTGAAAACGAAAGGAAACTAAACTTTATTTCTATAAATAGAGTCCATACAGTAGCACAAAATATCTCCCAGTTTGAACCCCTGTCTCTTAGAAAAGATAGGCATTTATAGCCTTTTACAATCAGTTTTTAAGATCCTAAAACCTTGGATTTGTATCTAAAAATAACAATTCAAATCTAACTAAGAAACTTGAATACAAAGACTTAATCACTAGACTAGCATTCGAATTGTCTTCAATCTCAAAATTTGACATTTGTATTCTTCAGCTCCTGGAATCTGTGATGTTATGAAACATGGCAAAGGCACCTGTCTTGACAGTTGGATTTCTTCAATGTTCATATTTGATACTTGAGGAAATTATTTTAGCATGTGGTTCTCAAAAACTCCCACGAATCTCTAATGCAGAGTCTTTTTCGATCAAGTTGTTATCCCTTTGATACTCTGGAACCTCTTTAAAACCTGTGAAAAATGACCTGTTTCGTCCTTAGCTTTCAAAAATTCTTTTTTTACTTCCACCAGCTAACTCACCTTATGATTCGCTGGTTAGCTGGTGAAAGCACTGCCTTTCACCAGCTAACTGGTCGTAAAATTGCGCTGTGCACTGGTGAAAGCTCTTCCTTAGCCCAAAATGAAATTTCACCTCCAAAACTGTGATTCCATCAAAACTCAATGTGTCTCTTCTTTATCCCCTTGCATGTTCACAACAACCTGAGCAAGAACTTGCAAATCTGGGTGTGATTTTTTCTTTTTTCTTCAATTTTTCGATTTTCCTTTTAAGGTGCTTTGCTAGCCACCATAGACTATTATAGTCTTTGGTGATTTTCTGTTTCCTCTTATTTTCCTTTACACTCTCACGAGCCAATTTTTCAAATGAATCATTTGTTTCTGCAAAATTATCGGACAACTTCTTGTATCTTTCCTTTATTACCCTCTCTAAGACCTCCTGCTGAGCGATCACTTCTTTGAGATGCTTGATTTTCTGTGTTTTCTTCGACTTAGTGCTCTTTGATGTTTCCCCCTCCTCGATGTGAGTAAAGGTCTCACAATTCTGTGCAAACTCAATGAAATGTTCAGGACTTTTGATGGTAGGGCTCTCATCTTCTTTCTCTGGTTCTGAGTCTGTGTAGGGCAGGTTTAAGATGTTTGTTCTCCTTTCTGTAGGCTTCTCTGTAGTAGTTTCAAAATTCAATTTTTTCTTTGACCTGTGAGATTTCACACCAGAGATTCTATCTTTTGGAGGTCCTGGAAGGGTTCTCCTCTTCCTCGAGTTTCTTTGAGGAGTCAATTGCTTCTTTCCAACTTTCCTCTGTTCATTCACGGGTTGAGTTTGAGTTTCAAAGCCCTCCCAAAAAAGAAAATGTTGCCAGGTCCTTCCCTTCTGTCTTAGCTCCTCCAGAATGATCAATTTAATAAGGCCAAAGTGGCAAAGAGTGTTCTTCATGCTTAGAGGTTCGCCTCTAATCTTTTTACAGACCTTAGTTAAGCTCTTGTGCAAAAAGAACGATAGATTTAGGAGAGTTTTACTTGTGAAATGGTCTAAGAGATTGAAATGATACAACATTAGTTTGTCATACCTGCCTTCTGAAGTTATGTAGAGTTGGATGCCCTAATCCTGCCACTCATCTTCTAAATGGGAAACTAGCATGCTCTTCTTCCATGCATTATTTCTGAATTCTTCCTTCAAATATGCTCTGAAATTTAAGTTTTTGGTGGAAGTTGTTTTGAACCAACTCTGGCTCGATCTTGGTAAGTTGGTCGCTGCAGTGATGGCAACTTCATCCACGATGATCTCCAAGGACCCAACATAGGCTTTATTTCCATCAAACATTTTAGCAAACGCTTCTATTGTTGATTGATGATAGCCATTCTGTAACCTTTTAACAAATTCCATACAACCTGCATTTGAGAAGTGTTTCTACACTTCTAGATGTGTCTGTAGGAAGAATAGACTGTCCAACTCTTTTCTTAGTAAATAACCACCGCGTCTCCTCGCCATATGCAACTCAAAACCTGAAAGGATTCTGCACACTAGACACTGCAACTTGTTGTTCAGGCCGAAGTCTTGTGCTGGTGAAAGCACTCGGCTCTGTCTTTCAACATTAAAAACTTAGCATACATTTGTGAGTGATGCGTGTTGGGTAAATGATGAGCCGATTTGATGTCGTCAACCAAGTAGTATTTCACCTGTACCTACGATGATGGATTCAAATTCGCCATTTCTGACGCCATGATTATGAAGCATGCGCTACTGAATGAGATCCGCTTTGCAATCCGATTTAGACGTGCAAACCCGAGTCTCCATCATTATCCACTTTCACCAATGCATCATACTTGATTGCATGATGTGGGCTGAGCGTATCATCATTCGATTTTTTAAAACATGGATAAAACACATGTGATCCCCGCTTTCACCAACTAGTGGCCCATAAGAAGCGCTCCTCGGCTGTTGAAAATCATCTCTTTAACCAGCGCACAACCTGTGAGAAATGCTTCTTAGCTGTTGAAAATCACCACTTTCACCAGCTAACCATCATCATTAAAACACGCATTAGCTGTTGAGAGCATTTTATGAAAATTTTAGAGAGAAGACCATTATGGGTCGTCTTATTTCTAAGACAAAAATCAAAACCTAAGTCTTGCTACTAGAAAAACTCAAAACAAATTTGGAGAAAACTACTAATAGCCATGCTATCAACCAAAAATGGAACCAAAGTGACTGATTCACTTTGGGAGCTAACACCACCCTCCTTCCATCACTTCTTATCTAAAATAAAAATCTAAGGTTCAAGCAGTGGAAGATCACATCGAGCATCAACAACAAGTTCTCCAAATATTAAAGGACAACCTATCCATGGCACAAAATTACATGAAACAACAAGAAAATAAACATCGTAGTGAAAGACGTTTTGAAGTAGGAGATTTGGTGTTTTTAAGACTACAACCATACAAACAAATGTCCCTCAAGCAAGACAAGAAGGATAATAAATAATCACCAAAGTACTATGGCCCTTATAAGGTGTTGCAAAAGATTGGTACTATGGCATACAAATTGGAGTTGCCTGCATCTTCATGAGTACACCCGGTTTTCCATGTTTCATGGTTAAAGAAGGTTATAGGTGACAAGATCCCAGTTCAAGCTATATTTCCAGAACTTGACGAGGAAGGAAAAATCATATTGGATCTTGAAGCCATCACTAACACAAGAATTCGCCCGCTGAGGAATAGATCCATTTCAGAGTATCTCATTAAATGGAGGAAACTACCAACTAAAGATTCCACCTGGGAAGATGAGTCTTTTATACAGAAGCATCCAGATTTACTCAAGCATTGCGGACAACACTTGTCTCAAGGGGAGGGGCATGTTAAGCCCTAAATAGTGGCTCATTACCCCTTAATTGGGGCATATTACATTAGTATTGTTATTTTATTTATGTCATCTTTATTCCATTAGTTTTAATTATACCTCCTAGTCTCCTATATATACCAAGGAGAAATTTTCATTTTGAATCATCTTGTAATTTTACATTTATGTGGGCATAAGGAGCTTGCCCCCTCGAAGAGGCTTATTATCTGAATTTCTCTCTTTTTCAAGGCGTTGAGTACTTATTCTAAGGTTTTTCTATGCTATATTGATATTTGGTTCTTTTGGTTCTTAACAAGTGGCACTACAGAGACACTACAGAGTCCTGATGTGGGCGGTCATACAACTGATAGATAACTATTTACTTCTCCATCTTCCACACCTAATTTATATAGGAGTCATAACATGCACCGCCATACATCCACACCTCGATCAGAGTCTAGAGATGGTGGCAGTGATGAGGATAATAGTGATGTGGTTGAGATGGTTTCATTTCTTGGAGCTAGATGTGTGACAAGCATGAGGACCCTTCCGTGCACATTTTTGGTCGATGATAATGGACTTCCATTAAAACAATCAAAACTCGAAGGTAGTTTTAATTCATATTTTAATCGTTTAATGTTGTCCTCATACAAAAATCATCTAGATTATTAATTTTAAATTAATGATCATATCTTTTTGTGTGTAGGAAATGACCTTTTTTATAGGCACTTAGAGAGCAAGACCTTGTCGATTTTTGGGGCAACCTTACACATGAGGTGGAATTTCCAGAATTCCAACGTCAAAAAGGAACTTATGGATTATCTTGAAGGCCTCTTTAGAGTAGACACGTTCAATAAAAAAAATGGTCACATCTGCAGCGGGTGAATATTTAAAATATACACGGGGTGTTTATAGACGAAGCTTGGTAGGAAATCCTAGGTATGAGTGTCCTCCCTCAATTCCAGAGAGGGAGTGGAAGGCAATCAATTATGATGCAAAAGAGAATATTTTGGAAAAATCAAGAGAACAATAACTGGTACACCAAGGTAGATTACAATTTTTTGAATTCAATACCATTTTTATTTTTCTTTAGATCTAAATAAAAGTGTGGTTATATATAACATACTTGAAAAAATTGATGATAGGTTGTCTGACACTTCGAAGGAAACCAAAGCAAGGATTTCCAAACATGGCCAACATAATCTAGGCCAGGGCGGCTACTCGAGGTTATAGTCACGAATCGTAAGTACCCAAACATCTTAAGAATATTATTTGTATCACCTTACAACTTTAAGGTAATTGTAGCCAAAAAAATTAAAAAACCATACCCTTATGCAATGCAGGGCGACGACTTCAGAACTGAAACCACGAATGAAGTCCTCCAACTTAGTTACAAGTATGATTATAAAGCCATGGTTGATCGTAGGAAAAGCATGGGGCATACCCCAAGATACAATTTGCGAGATAAGGTAAATAAAAATCAGTCCACATTAACCTTTCGTTACTTATAAAATATGTAAATGTTTGATATTGTCCATAATTTAATGTCTTACTTTGTTTTATTCAGGGAGCAACATTATCAACGAAACCATTAGTACTGGAAAACAAAGCGTTGATAGTTTAACGTAGCCAGAAGATCATGGTGATCCCCAGGAGCCCCATCCCAGTGAGGTGTAGCCCCAAGATGTTCCTGTGACTGAGGCCCATGAGGATAAAATGTCTATATATTAATCATATACTTAATAATTTTTTACTTATAAATTTTTTACTTACAAATTTTGGCGTTTCAATGACAAAGAATGTCATAGTTGATCCTTCTCTACCTAAATATTAGGTGAACATGCCGGCATCCATTCCAATGTTGCCTACTACAGGACTAGTTAAATAATTACATTGCAGATTTTTTTTTTAATATTAATGAACTACATCAATGATATTTAAAAATTGACCATATAAATTTAATATTTTTTAGTTTTTTAGGTGATGGCCCTTCACAACAACATCAACTCCATGGGTACGAGACCAGACGTAATTAGCGGGAAAGGACTGAAACAACATCAACTATTGAAGAGAACCCTGTAAACAAAGACATGGAGATGGATGAATTACTTAAGACCTAGAAAGCACAAAACAAGACTAAAAGAAATTCATGATGTCATGTAATAATTTTATAAGATAGTTATATGTACATTATATAGCTGAACATGTAATGATGCATATAATGGATTGACATTATGGGTACTTTTTCATCTGATAATATACACAAGGCCATTTTTATGGCTTGTATATATCTGTGAATGTAATTTTGTTATACACTTAATGATAATTTCAGCTTATCTTATAAGACTTGGTATATATTGATTCAATACTCCTTGATTCAAGATGTGAGAATGCAAGCAAGACCTAGTGCCTTGTGCTTGGGATATGGAGTCTAGGCAACAAATAGAACTTGAATATGCAATATACAACTTCCAAAATCTTGTGACATGATATATGCAACTTTGAAAGTCTTGTGACATGTGACATGTGGCAAGCATATTTCTCCAAGCAATGTGCAAACTTTAAACTTGGTGCAACATGCAAAAAAAATTGTTTGGGAAGATGCAATAATAAGTTTTAAGGATTAAACATGAGGGGTTGGAAATGGCCATGTTAATCATTTTATAATATTTTTTCAGAGCATTATCCTTATTTTCATTGTGTCACACATGACAAAGAGCATTACCCTTCTTTTCATTGTGTCTTTTCATTGTGTTATGGACATGGTGTTGCTACTCAACTGTTGGTCACTATAATTGCTTAATTAATTTCAAACAACCAAGTGAAACATAAATTATCAACCCAGGGAAGTCTTTTCTTTCAAAGATAGCTGCGCACTGTGTATGCTCAATTCCAAAAGTACTTAGTGTTGCAGTAAGGAAATCATTCTATCTAAACTTG
>ML805072.1:99230-119924 GCA_009831015.1 Picea engelmannii | reverse complement strand
ATATATATATATATATATATATATATATATATATATTATAGCAATTCTGGTCATACACAAAGTTTCGTCTGATTCTGGTTTTAATACGTACATGGAGGAAATTCTCAATTAAGTACTATGGTTTCGCGTATTTACCTATAGAATTATAAGCACACATGTATATCATCATAATTGGTTCCATTCACATTACACACATAGATAGTTACTCAATGATCACAATTAAACTATGAGGGTTCATCCTATAGTTTATCCCAATACAACAATAATCTAATCTACAGAACTAATCCTTCCCTGATTTAACCATATGTGCTCTTTCAGCTATTATGCCAAATGAAAAATAGCATTCATTTAGCATTCTAATAATAATTATATCCAGAATTAAGCAGATGCATTCTAACCATTATTACATCATATACCATTCAAACAAAGAAAAGAGTAGGTTGACATATCTGAATAGTTGTCGAATAACAAATGAAAGAGCCACGTTCCTCCCAACCTTAGAACCAAATAGCCAAATCACTTGTCTCGTTCTCCCCCTAGCCTGACCATGAATCCATGAGGGCGAACTCAGAAATTCTCCTCAACAATAGTAGTTTCAACAACTTCTCCTTGCCTCACACTTAGAAAGTAGTGTTCATAACAACAAGAAATAAATTTTTTTTCCTAGCATACTACGCAGCTTCCTTCCCCCTCCCATATGCTATATATCCAAAGCATTTGTGCCTAGGTATTTCCCCCCTTTGTGAATTTTTGCAGCTTTTCCAAATCCTTGATTTCCAGGAGCTTCCAATGGCCAAATTCCTGATTTTCCACTTGTAATAATCAGCCCTGAGGTAGCTCCAAGATGTTCCCCACTCATGGAGTCATGGTCAACTGATTTTAACCCGGCTATTCCATTTGTCCATCAACAATAAATATAAAATATTTTGTCTCATACAAGTGTCATAGTTAAGTAGTTAGTTGGGTCAAATCATATCTCTACCCAACAATCATAATTCATTAATTACAATTAACTAAATTTGAAATTTGAAATTTCCATAAATGGAAAAATTTTTCCAATTTCGAATTTACCAAAAACAGAAATAATTTTGGACTTAAAAAAAAAAAATTATTTTTGGGGATGTTACATCCTTTCTCCCTTCAATAAAACATTGTCCTTAGTGTTTGTTCCTTTCTTGGAACAGGATTGGATGAGATTTCCATAAATCTCCCTCCAACTCCCAAGTGGCCTCTTTAGGGATAAAGTGATTCCATTGCACTTTTACCTGGGCGATGGATCTGTTCTGAAGTGTTATTTGTCTTTTGTCTAGAATGTGTAGAGGTTCCTCTTGGAACTCGCCTTCTAGTTCCACCCACACCAAGTTCCAATTGATCATATGAGTAGGATCATGAACATAATTCTTTAACAAAGAAACATGAAATACATTATGAATTTTTAGATTGACAGGAAGTGCAAGTTGGTATGCTACGGGTCCAATTCGAGATAAGATCTCGAAAGGGCCACAAAAATTGGGTGCCAACTTGGCACAGTTTCCTAGCTTTAGTGAAAATTTTCGAGCTTTGACTTTTAAATAGACGTGGTCTCCCAATTGAAATTCCAGGTGTCTTCTTTTCTGGTCTGTGTAACTTTTTTGTCTGTCCTGTGTCTCTTTTAGGTTCTGTTGTACTTTTCTCACCGTGCTCTCCATTTCTTGGAGCATCTCTGGTCCGACCATGAGTCTGTCAACTGGGTTATCCCAGCTAATCGGAGTCGTACACTTTCTTCCATACAGTACTTCGAAAGGGCTCATTTTAGCCGAAGTTTGGTACCCATTGTTGTATACAAATTCTTCCAAGTGTAGGTAGTCTTCCCACTTGCTTGGTTTTGTTCTTATGTACATGAAGAGCATATCTTCTACGATTTGGTTTGTTCATTCAATCTGCCCATCTATTTGTGGATAATAACTCGTGCTAAAATTCAAGTTAGTATTTAACCTTGCAAACAATTCTCTCCAAAAAGCAGATGTAAATTTTATGTCTCTATCCAAAATCACCATTTTAGGAATACCATGCAGTCTAAAAATTTCTTTCATGAATATTTCAGTGATGTTAATAGATTTAAAAGTAGACTTTACAGGAATAAAGTGTGAAAACTTACTAATTTTATCGATTACCACCATAATTGAGTCATTCTATTTTTGAGTTCTAAACAAACCTATAATAAAGTCCAGTGATATAGTCTCCCATTTCCATTCTAGCACCGGTAAGGGATGCAATAGGCCGACTGGATGTTGGTGTTCAGATTTTACCTGCTGACAATATTGACACTTAGCTAAGTATTTTGTTGTCTCGTCCTTCATATTAGGACAATAAAATAACTTTCTTAGTGTTGCTATCGTTTCTTGGTATCCTGGTTGACCATAATATGGTTTCTTGTGAACTTCATCCAAAACTGTTAACTTTAATTCTACCAAATTTGGTATGTATAATTTTTTTTGAATCATAGTAGACCATTTCTGTCCAAACTCAAATCTATTTTGTCTGAATTTCCTGTCATGTTTTGTAATTCTGCCACTGTTTTAGTGTAATTTTTGTCGTTATTACCTGCAGCCTTTATCCTCTGCTCAAGATCGCTTTTTTTCCTGCTAATGTTTATTTCAAACAACCCATGAACTCTTCTCCTTAAATCATCAACCACTTTGTTTTCCTTACCCTTGTTATGTCTTACCTCAAAGTCAAATTTGCTCAAGAAGGCTAGCCATCTTGCTTGCCTTGCATTAAGGTTCAGCTGACTAAAAAAAAATTTCACACCGTTGTTGTCAGTCAATAACATAAACTTTCTGCCCATTATATAGTGCCGCCACATCTTTAAGGCATGTATAACAATTGCCAACTCTAATTCATGAGTGATGTAGTTTCATTCATGTTCCCTTATTTTTAGGGACTCATAACAAATAACGTGTCCTTCTTGAGTTAGGACACCACCTAGTCCTTCTTTACTTGCATCTACACAAGGGGTGAAGTCGTTGTCTGGATCTGCTACCTTTAAAATGGGTGTGGTCATTAATAATTCTCTTAACTTATTAAAAATTTCTTGACATTTCTGTGACCAGTTAAAATTGGTTCCCTTCTTTTGTAGTGATGCGATAGGGTATGCAATTTTGGAAAATCCCTCTATAAATATGTGGTAATATCCAGTGATTCCCATGAATGACCAAATGTCTACTACGTCCTTAGGGTTTCGACCATTCCATGATGGCTCTTATTTTCTCAGGATCGACTGCAATGCCTTATGCAAAAATTACATGTCCTAGGTATTGTATTTTCTTCTGATAAAAGTCACATTTATGGAATTTAGCTTACAGTTTGTGCTTCCTTAAAGTTTGGAGAACTATCCTTAAGTGCTCTTCGTGTTCTTATTCTATTTTAGAATATACTAGAATGTCTTCAATAAGTACCAACACAAACTTGTCCAAGTACTGACTGAAAATACTATTCATTAAACACATAAATGTGCTTGGTGCGTTAGTGAGTCCAAATGGTATAACAAAAAACTTAATGCCCATATCTTGTTTGGAATTTTGTTTTACTTATGTCCTCATCTTTTATCCTAACCTGGTGATAACCAGATCTTAAATCCAATTTCAAGAAAATATTTTCCCCGCCTACTTGATTGAACATATAATTTATCCTAGGTAAGGGGTACTTGTTCTTAATAGTCATTTTGTTTAATTTTCTATAATCGATGCATAATCTCAGAGTTTTGTCTTTCTTTTTCACAAAGAGAGTTGGTTCTCCCCATGGTCAAACACTCAGTCTGATATATTCTTTGTCCAATAATTCCTGTAGTTGAATTTTTAGTTCTGTTAATTCTGACAAACTCATTCAGTAAGGTTCTTTTGAGATAGGGGCTAAACCAGGTAGTAGGTTGATAGAAAAGTCTATCTCCCTCCTTGGGGGTAATTCAAGTATCTCATCAACAAACACATCTCTAAAACCATGCAAAATGAAAAAATCCTCCAAGTTAGGTTTATCTTCTTTTTCTAACAAGTTTGTTACTTGGATGGCATAAACTTGAAAACCCTTTTTCAGGCATTTCTTGAATTGCATTGTTGAAATCTGTCCAACTAAGATTGGTTTTTGTATACCTTGAACTGTCCTAGCAATGCCATTTTCGTCTTTATACTTAAGTGATTTTTCATAACAATATAACAATGCTTTATGTATTTCTAATCAATCCATCCCGATAATTACATCATAATATCCTAATGGTAGAATGTTCAGATTTGTCTTTATGTTTTGACCGCCTAACCTGAACTCATAATCAGAAATAAAGTCGAAAACTTTTCTTTTCGTTCCTATTGCTAGTTGTACTAGCCAAGATTTTCCATGTCTTTTTTTCTTAAGTTTATTTGACTCCACTATACTAGGAGTGATATAACTTAATGTAGCTCTATGATAAATTAAAAAAGAAATATGAGTGTTATTGATTTTACCTTCAATTTCCACCACAGAGGACTGGTGGTCATCTTGTCGACCATCCATGGATGCATTTATCCGATGCAAGATTCTTCCCACATCTCCCACCATAGAGGCTTCCTACAAGTTGTGAACCGTAGCTATGGCTACTGAAGTCAAAAGTGGATAATTCCTCCTTAAGTGAGGTTCTCCACATTCCCATCATTTTAACGGTTCATGGGGGTTGTCCCCAAACTTCTTTGTTCCTAGATTTACTGGTTTACAACCTCCTTGGGTGTTTGAATTGTTGGAGTGAAAATATTTCCTTGGAAAACATTTTGCTGTGTTCCGATAAGGAGCTAGCTGGTAGCCCTTCTTCCGCTGGTTCATTCGATCTTATTTCTTGTCTTTCCAATCCATGGGAAATTATGACCATTGTTTGTATTGGTAATAACACATTCGAGCTTTCCTGAATACTTCACTCAAATACTTGGGGTTATCAAATTTGATTCTTTCCTTGTAGGACTATGGTAAACAACTTAGGATCTGTTGGATTTTGACTTTATCCTCCCGAATATAAGGTACGAACCTTAGTGATTCTAGGAATTTGTTTATCATATCTTCCAAAGCCATTTGACTGAGTCATAGCTCACAAAATTATTTGGTTTTTATTTCATAGTAAATTTTAGATAGGTACCGTTTCTTAAAGTATTTCTTAAAGTTCGACCATTCCATTTGTTTTTCCTTTAAACGCTTGGCCAACTTCAGGTCTTTCCACCAAATGCTGGCTTTCCCTTCCAGATTATATATGGTCATTCTGACCTTCATATTGCTGGAATAGTTGTATATCTGGAAATATTTCTTGATGTCTAATAACAATGCTTCATATTCCTCCCCTGTTCTGGATTCCCCATCAAAGGTAGATAGTTTGATTTTCTTAAACTCCCCCTCAAGGTGATCTACCTGTTTCCTTTTTCTTCCTATTTTTGTTTTTTTTCAGCTAAAGATGTACCTTCAAATGAGTTGTCCCCTTTTTCTGCTTCAGGACCATAATTCTTGGAGGCTCTTTTACTGACCTCTTCTTCTTGATTATCATCCTTTGGGATTTTCTTGGTCACTATACTTTGTAGCAGTACTTCATTTATTTCTTGTTGTTATTGCTATGCCTTTTTTAGTTTCTCATTGTCTTCTTTGAAGACCTGGAGCTTAACAATGAGATTTCTCATAGTATCCAAAACTTCGGTAGGTGAGCTTTTGTCACTGTTCTGTCTCTGATATTTAGGAGGTATTTGTTCGAGATTCCCCTCAAGTCTGATTTATGATTCATCTTGGGCTACCATGATTAAAACAGAACAAAAAAAGAGTTATTTGTTTGTAACAATAATGGTTTGTTAGTTTTATATAGACAGAAATATGTGCTAAGTAAATAATTTGGCCCTGTTCAAGGTCCAAGTGTTGTAAACTTTGATCTGATACCATATGTAATGTACCCCAAATTTACTAAATACAAAAAAAATAATTCGATTACTTCGAGTTGATCATTTGTCTTCAAAACCTTTCAGGCATTCATTAACTATACTACAGAATAGTCCTATTGCCCTGTTTTTCTTTTGTCTTTCATAACTTACACTTGCCTTTTCTTGTCACAGGGGTAAGTTATATATAATTACATGTACATAAATAACTCTATCCTATCCTCAACAAATGGTGAAAGAATAACTTAAAACTAACTATCATATTCGTTTTGGGACTTACATCCTACTTGTGCGAAATAATGATATAAATACTTAGAACTTCCATCCTATTTGTATAAATAGTTATATACATATATGCCTTAGGACTTCCATCCTATTTGCACAAACCATAGGACTTACTAGGAAATTGTTAGATATACATTAAATGACCCTTAGAGCAAGGTATCGTCCAAGTCATGAGTCGTAGGTAACCAGGTCTCTATTTCATGTAGTTATATTTAATATGACAGCAGTGCACATAAGCGCTAAAACTTAGAGTGGTTAAGACTAACGATTAGCGCAACTAAACGTTTTCTTGTCATTTAATGACTCCATTCTAACTAGCTTTGGCATAAGTGTTAACACAATGATGGGTAAGATTCAATTTATAACCAGAACATCAGGGAGGCGAAGTTGTAATCCTAACTAGAACTGAAAACATACTTCACCATAAATAATGCTGAGGAAACTGCAGAGGTGACACTGTCTCGACTTAAATGGCCTACCTACGACATTAATGATATCTTGTGGCATGTTATTTTGGTCCAATGCTCTTCTTATGTGCCCATTGTATCTTTGACAACTTGCATTATTCACATGGCCTAGGTATGATTTGCAGTCCATCACCATTACTATATTCAGTGGGGGGGTTTCTCACATTATCGTTTCATTCCTCTCCTTGGCTCTGCGTATTTACGAAAAAAAATTATAGAACCATTCCTGTTTCTATTCATCTTGGTGGCATGACCAAGAAATAGTGAACTTGGGTTCGTTCTGGGCGAGAGGAGAATTAGGAGGACCTTCTAGTAGGATGCCACCTTATGCAAGGTAAGAATTTCTTTAGTAGTTTTTATCCAAGTTCTCTATGTTATTAATATGGAAACTGTGTGCGCCAGTCCCTTTGGAAAATTTCCTATTAGAGTCACTGGCTTGTTTTCATGGTGTACTATAGCATTGTAAAAGTTCGTGTTATACCCAGCAGTGCTTAGGGTTTCATCACAGGTCCACCTTTACCTCTGTACCCGTTCTTTATTTTAAAAATAAAACCATTATACTTTGCAACAATCTTGTTGCTCGTCCTGTTTTCTTAGTATTTATGCACCCGATACATCTGTCATTCTTTATTTGAACTCTCAGAGATCTTGCTACTTGGCATAAATCCTTGTCTGGTTTTCATGGTTGACTATGTATTTCATGGATTTTATTGGGCTCTCTATTCTAACTAGGAACTAGGTATCCCTTGCATGAACAAGCATTTCCCTATGAGGTATAAGATTTAAGATCCCATTCCTTCAATTTTAAAAATGATAACTATGAAGATATACTTCCAATACTATATCTCTAATGCAATTTTATTGACCTTTCGATCTCTTAAAACAAATCCGAGAGTATGCAACTCAGTGTTGCCAAATTCAAAATATTTTCAAAGAGGGCATGGTAGGTATTGTACCACTTTCCATCGGGCATATAGGGTGTTTTCTTCTCTTGCCCGGATAAGTACCTTTAAGTATCTGTCTTGAAAATTTCCTATCGTGATCCGCATATTTATACTGTGAAAGGATTAAGAGATGTGAGACAATACTTCATGGATGAAATAAGTTTTGTATACACTTTTCCCTGGTAAATTTATATATACCATTACTCTTGAGGTCTGTAAGCTTGAGACTATATGCCACTTGTCTAAGTTTAAACAATGACTTGATTTCCCGTAACTCTCTTTGTAATGAACCGATAAGGATAATACCTCTGTGGATGTGTTCTTCCTTGTGCAATACCTTTCCATTCTAGAATTTTGATTGACTGATTAAATTTCTCTTTATTAGTGTAAGGAAGGAAAATTCTAAGTTACTCGAACTCACTTATTAGTTTTATTTCCCTTAACCTAAGTTTGTGGTTTTGTACTTATAATTTACATATCTCTACATCTTGTGATTTGGAACCTTGGACTGTCATGTTTTCCCTCAGTATAAAAATCAAAATGTTATAGGAAATTTCGACGGCGACAAATGCCTCTCTAAACACTTTTATGGTTCTGAAATTTAAATTGAATTTTTCGACAACACAAAATGTTCGCATAGGTTTTCTTTCTTATTTATATTCCATAATTTAAGTTTTGATGTTACCCTCGGTTACTAGTCTAATGATGGGACCCCTATTTGCATTTCGAGGGTACCCATCAGACCTTTCAAATACACTTCTCTCCCTTTGTCTTTGTGGACAAATCACTTCAACGTCTTCGAATGACAATGCACCCACACCAATATTCAAGCTAAGTATCACTCTTGTATAGAAACCTTCATTGTCTTAATAAGTTTATCTTTACTATTTAGGTTCACTTCGCCTTCTGTGTGACACTAATTATTCATCCCTATTTTACTGCAGGACTTGTACAGTCGCGATCAATGGATCAGGATGACGCCTTACTTGAAAAGAAAGGTATTCGAGTTCTGATTTTATGTTTAGGTTTGACAGATTCAAATCTAGGTTCTAGCGATATTGGGTATATACCTAGGGTAGTCTATTTGAAAAAAAATGGATTCCATCCTGTGGATATGCATATCTTCTATCCTTATTGTTAATAAAATGTATAGATGATCCTTCAGCCATACGAATACTGTTGTAACATAAAATGGACAATCCATGTACTATGAATTGTATAAATTTAAAGGAAAAAATCCTTTACAGTTACGGTGCATTTTTGTTGTCATTGGCATAGTCTTGAAAATGGAAGATTTGTTTGAATTGCTCCTATGTCCAAACATTGATAGACTTATTGTATGACTAAATTTGATGTTGATCATTTCTTAGAAATTGCAAAAGCAGCTTATATTCCTCTCTCTCTCTCTCTATCTATATATATATACTTATTATGGATATTCATTCTAAGTCCCATTTGGGCATTTGGACTTTCTGACACACTTGACTAATTAATAGAACTCTGTGTATTTACCTATAGAAAGGTGTATACATATGTTTAAAACTCAAGTTCATTTCCATAATTTTTATTCGACATTGAAGATCTTATGGGGTAAATATTTAGATGTTAATTGCAATTATAAATCACATTGTTCAGTTACCAACTATATATATATATATATATATATATATATATATATATATATAACGATTTTGGTCATACACAGAGTTTCATTTTATTATGTTTTTAATATGTACATGGAGGAAAATCTCAATTAAGTACTATGGTTCCATGTATTTACCTACATAATTATAAGCACACATGTATATCAACATAATTCGGTTCCATTCAAATTACACACATAGATAGTTACTCAGTGATTACAATTAAACTACGAGGGTTCATCCTACAGTTTATCCCAATACAACAGTAATCTAATCTACAGAACTAATCCTTCCCAGATTTAACCAGATGTGCTCTTTCAACTATTATGCCAAATGAAAAATAACATTCATTTAGCGTTCTAATAATACTTCTATCCAGAATTAAGTAGATGCATTCTAACAATTATTACATCATATACCATTCAAACAGAGAAAAGAGTAGGTTGACATATATGAATAGTTTCCAAATAACAAATGGAACAACCACGTTCCTCCCAACCTTAGAACCGAACAACCAAATCATTTGTCTTGTTCTACCCCTAGCCTGACCATGAATCCATGAGGGTGAACTCATAACTTCTCCTTAGCAATAGCAGTTTCAACAACTTCTCCTTGCCTCACACTCAGAAAGCAGTGTTCATAACAAAAAGAGATAATTTATTTTTCCCAACATACTAGGCAGCGTCCTGCCTCCTCCCATATGCTATATATCCAAAGAATTTGTGCCTAGGTATTTTCCCCCTTTGGGAATTTTTGTAGATTTTCCAAATCCCTGATTTCCAGTGGCTGCCAATGGCTAAATTACTAATTTTCCACTTGTAATAATCAGCCCTGAGGTACCTCCAACATGTTCCCCACTCATGGAGTCATGGTTAGCTAAATTTAACCTAGTTGTTCCACTTGTCCATCAACAATAGATATAATATATTTTGTCTCATACAAGTGTCATATTCAAGTAGTTAGCTGGTTCAAAACATATCTCTACCCAACAATCATAATTCATTAATTACAATTAACTAAATTCGAAATTCGGAATTTCCATAAATGGCAAAAATTTTCCAATTTCGAATTTACCAAAAATTGAAATAATTTCGGACTTAAAAAAAATAATTTATTTTCAGGGATGTTACAGAACTGCCAGCCCGAGGTACCATGATGGACAATTTATTATTGCAATCCCATATTGATCTGAGATTGCGTCTGACAGGAGGAAACACACACAGTCAGACAGAAGGATGCACAAACAAAAAGCCTTGGATGGGATGGTCAGATGAATCTCCTAGCGGTTGTTCATTGATCTGAGTATAAATAGATCAGTTCAAGATATTTTATGGTCATCGAATGGTTGAGAAAAGCTCCCTATTTTGTAATATTTTGATACCAGATTTGTTCTCTGGTTATGTATGAGACTTGAGACTTTCTCATTAATAGAATTCAACTTCTTTCATGGTCTTGTTTAACCTATGCTAAAACACTCGTGCATGGAGGATCCAGACAAGGGTTGTAGTTGTAATGTAATGTAGGTTTGATTATAATGTCGTTGTGACCTATTTCAATATTCTCTTTCATTGTCTTATTTCCTCTTGTGATAAAATTATCATGCATGGATGATCTAGATGAGTTGTTGTAGTTGTATTGTAATGGAGGTTTGATTATAATATTGTTATGATATATTTCAGTACCTTAAACTTGAGTTCAAGAGTGCTCTTGTCCCTAAGTTTTTATTCACCAAGCTGCTTAAAGGTTGGATGCTCATGGAAGAATTTCCCAACTTTCTCACTAAGTCTTCCTTCTGCTCACCTTTAGCCTTAAACCACTGGCTGAAGTTAATGAGGACCTCATTTCCCTAGATACATTTCTTGTCCAGTTTATGTGTTAAAACATTCTTGTACTGAGCTTTTTCCATTGACCTCCACTCATAAACCTACCTCCAAAAACATTTTGATGGGTACTAGTCTTATCCTCTTGTAAATATGAGGGTGAATCTTAGTGCTAACACCGTCCACCTCTTCACCTATCCCTATTGCTTCCATTCCCACATCTACTCATACCATATCCCTATTGGATGCTTTCCCACACATCATCATATTTGTAACCAATCACCCTTTCCCACATGATTTTTGACTATCAATTGTCCCATAATGAGCCTTCTCTAAGCTAAGATATCAAATTACTGACACCATCATCCACTTTCGACTACAAGATAATTCTCAGTAAATATATTCAAAGGTACAAATGGAAAATAAACTAGTACAAGGAAATAGTAAGCATATTCTACAGATTAAAAACATATGGCATGAAGACAGTTGGTAGCTGAAGATCAGTAGAAAATCACCAATTATAGATTCCAATGCACGATTTTACAAAAGTAGCCACAATCATTAATAAAAACCAACATCTAAGAAGAATTCAAAGACAGATCATCAACAACCTCCATCAAATCAGCATTAAGTTCCAGGATCCAAACAAAATTAATCTACAAACTCCATCATTCAAGTCACTTGGAAGTTTGTTTCATAGTGATTGCATATAATGATTATTTTATTCAATCAAATCAAACACCAGAAATATGAACAAATACTAAAGATTCCTATATTTGTGTAATTAGATATACCATTAGATTAGATATATACTCCTCATTTATGACAGGATCTTTGTAAATAAACTTATAAATACTTCGTGTTTCGAAGTATGAAGGTTTGGGACCTGTTCATAGGATAGAATAAATATTGTAAGACAATTCACAGAGCCTTTTTGATCAATTTTCAGTAATACAATTGTAAATTACAGGATTCTCATGTCACTTATGTTGGTGAAGTGCATTTGTCTTTGTATATGTGTTTTCACTGTTATTTAGCTATTATCCATAACTTTTGAATTGTTCAATAGAATATTAGGAGATTAAATTGTTTAAATGTACACTATGCCTCTGGCTGTGAATAATTTCTATGTTTTCTACTAGAAGGTCAGTCCCATAATTCTTAATTGCTCTCGTACAATCCTATCTTCTCAACTTTTCTTTCACATCACTCAACAATCTTAAGAATCAAACAAAGTGCCTATCCTTCCCTGTAATGTTTCCTATATAACCTTCCTTGATTGAACATATCCTCTGTGACTCCATTTCCCAATGGCCTTCCCTTGTTGTTCCAACCAAAAAAATTAAAAACCAAAGCCTGTACTATCATAACTAGCCTAACATTTCCAGCAAACAAAGCTAAATCTTACAGAGAGATCCGTCTCTTAGTTTAGGAGGGCTAGATCCTAGACTCAAAAGTGGTTTTGTAGTTACCTCTATCAACTTCTTCTTCAGTCTGAGAAATTACAGAGTGATAACAATAACCATCAACCCAATCAGAAATTCAATACCTTCGAAGTTTGTTATTGATTGCATGAGGGTTTGCTTTCCCTCTAAGCATCGTTCCAACCAATAATAAGTTCCACATTCATTATCTCTTGGGGAAGCCACTACATATATGTTCCCTGTAAGAAATGGATTACCAAAATGTGAGTCCACTAAATGAACAAAGAATAAAACATCAATTCTAGTTATTCAAAATTTAATAGAAGGATTCGATGGACATGGCAGTATGAGATCTGAGACATGATCATAATCTGCTAAAATAATTGATTGGTTTGCCTCCAATTGGGATAATTTCATAGTTATACATTTACCAATGGGGAGTGATACAAGGTCCCATATATCAACCTATATTGTTTATTCACAATCATCCCATTCATTACTACTACATGGACCACAAAAGAAAGATAATTTTCTAGTCCATATTTCAACTATAACAGTGTTTGATGTTCTAACTGAATGGAATCCATGAGTGCCTTGTATTTTTTTTCATTCATACCACCATGATCAATCTACATCAACCAAATCCAAAAAATATCCATGTACATGTCCTTTCTTGTGTGATTGGTCTTCACGGGTAACTATTCCCTCTCTCGTTAATGAAGAACACCATTCAACAATGGATTTTGCATCTTGAATGAGGGAAGTAGTAGTCAAATTCATTTATTTCCTGCATAATGCTCTTTTTATGCATGGACCTACTCTATCATGTTCCCCTTTCCTATTATCAGACTCAAAATAGTTCCAAATGTGTGGTAACTTTAGTTTTTTGTGCAACATATACAACCATTTAAATACACGATCATTTTTGAACTGGCCTGCGCAACCATCTGACCAAATCCAATGTTTATCCATCTGTATGTTCTTTTCCTTAAGGTGATTGTAGAACAATTGGAAACAATTTTGTATGTAGGCTAAGTCATGGAACCAATCATCACTTATGAAGAAGTGATATTGTAAGGTACCAGGTCTATTATATTAGCAGAAAAAAGAAATATTGAAAAGAATAACACCAAGATAACAATAGAATACTGAAATACTATAGAGATAACAATGGAACAACAAATTATATGGAACCATAACACAAAAATTATACCTTTATTGATAGGAAACAATGTTCACTTGCCTCTTCAGGGGGGAAACCTCCAGCAGAGAAGATATCTATTACAATAATTCTTCAAGACAAAACTTCTCATACCCTCTACTCCTATTTATACTAAATCTATCTATCTAAAAGAACAATCTAGAGGAAGATCCTTCTAGAAGAGGAAGCTTCTATAAGACTTATTACATTTGAATTGTTCCTCCTTATTTTAGGCCTTATTAATATTGAAATTTATTACATGGAAATATATTATTCTACCCACTTGAGTGATTAGGGAGGTTAGGTCCCTAACATGCCCTCCCCTTTAAAATCTGCCTTGTCCTTAAGGTTGGAGATGAGGAAATTGCTGCAAAATGGTAGCTGGCTCCCAGGTGGTATCTGTTGGAATTGTATATTTCCACTAGAATAACACTTCCTTGATGGTGCGCTGATGAAAATGAGACTCATGATAGTCCAAAAAATGCTTGTGGCTGCAACCAATTGGATCCTTCTTCAGCCAACTCAGGAAGGTTAGTTTTAGTTTGGCACCTAGTTCCACTCACCTTATTTAAACATGAGACATGAAAAATAAGATGGAGCTTAGAAGGATTGGGAAAATCTAATTGATAGGCCACATATCACATGGGCTTCAGAACTATATGAGGACCATAAAATTTGGGAACCAGTTTTGGACAATGTTTGGCCTTGAGTGAAGTTTTATTATAAGGTTGGAGTCGAAGAAATACTTGGTCTCCTTCAACAAATTGACGTTCTGAGCGACCTTGATCTACTTGTTTCTTCATGTGATTCTGAGTCATGAGAAAATTAGCTTTCAGGGTATGGATAATAACCTTTCAAACTGTAATAGTTTGGTCAACCTCCTGGACCTTCGAGACACTTGGTATGTAGTAGATAAGGAAAGGTGGATTTTTTCCATATACTGCTTCAAAAGGAGTCATGTGAATAGTTGTATGGTAAGAAGTCTTGTACTGCCATTCAACTAATGATAACCATTGATCCCATTGATTTTTCCTTTCAGAGGAAAAATACATCAAATATGTCTCCAAACACTTGTTGACAACTTCATTTTGACCATCAGTCTAGGGATGATAGGTGGTGCTCAGATGAAATTGGGTGCCATGTATCCTGAATAGTTCTTGCCAAAAATTGCTGGTGAAATTGGGATCTCTATCAGAAATAATAGAATGAGGCATGGCATGAAGCTTGAAGACATGATCCATGAAACATTGAGCCATAATGGATGTCGTAAACGGGTGTTGAAGAGAACATAAATGAGCATACTTGGAAATATGATCAACGACCACCATGATGACTAACTTATTGCTTGATTTAGGTAATCCTACAATAAAATACATAGAGATTTCCCTACAAATAGTGGGTGGATTAGAAAGTGGTCGTAGTGTGCCAGGAGATTTCATTATTTCTCCCTTGTTGCATTGACAAACATCACATTCTTCCATAAAAGTGTGAACATCCTTTTTTATACCATCCCATAAAAATGAATGTTTAACCTGGTCATAGGGTTTTGTAAACCCTGAGTGCCTAGTTGTGGGTGTATCATGAATCTTAGAAGACACTGTGGATTTAAGTTGTTGTTGTTTACTTAAATACAAATGACCTTTGTAGAGAATCTCAACATTGTGCCAAGAGTACCCTGGTGAAAGTGGAGAGTTTGCTTGCAATTGTTGGATCATATGAGAAATTTTAGGATCTTGGAGCCATTTGTGGTGAACATATTGGATCCAATATGGTACAATGAAGGAGAGGAAGAAAAGGGACCCTTCATCTTCACATTTTCATGAAAGAGCATCAACAACCACATTTTCTTTGCCTTTCTTGTAAATGATCTCATAATCACATCCAAAGAGCTTAGTCACCCATTTTTGTTGTTCCTGGGAGGAAGGTCATTGATCCAAAAAATATTTGAGTCTTTGATGATCTGTATTAATTTGGAAGTGTTTCCCCAAGAGATAAGGTGCCTGAGTGATCCAAGGGATCAAAGTTTGCTCAAAAATTCAAAGTGCTCAGAATCACTTCAAATCAAACGGGAGTGTAGGCCTCGTCGTTACGAACCCAATGCAACTTGTTTGGGTTCAAACAAACATCGGGAGCGGGAGATATTGTGTTCTGTTCAAAATGACAAATAGGCAAAAAAAGGGATGTTGATTGTACAATCCATACAGTTCGTACGCCTGCTGACGTGGAAGTCCATATGATACATGGCAGGGCTGAGTGGCAGACAGTTGGCAGATGTGGATGAATGACATTGTGACACATGGTATTATTTGGTTGGTGGTACGGTGCCACGTGGCCCAATCATGGGCTACCACATGGAACCATGTTATTGGTTTCTTGTATAAAACTTTATTGGAGTCCACCGGGTTCGACCCCATGACCTCCACCCATGAATACAACCTTTGCAAAGTTTACATTGTCAACGCGCCACACCATAATCCTTTTTATATATATGGTTTCATATTTATTTAAGTTTTATTTGTTATGTATTGACACGGGGTTCCAGGCCGGGGCTTAGCCCTAGCCCTCGGTCGCATACATTATAACAAGATGACCATATGTATTACCATATGTGCACACATGGGTATGTGTTTTGGTTTGAATTCGGTTCAATGGTTATACAAATGACCCACCACTTGTTCTTTAACCATTGGCTTGTGGAAATGGGGGCCTATGTTTGCACTTGGGTGCGGTCATATGGGTCATACGACCATCGCCCTGGCGGTTAGGGGCTAGGTGCGCCCGTAACCATCCTACAGTTTGCACGGTTTGTACGGTTGCATCCGGTGCTAAGTTTTCACACTTAAATATGCGTGTGGGCTAGGTTGAGCCAACAAGGGTGTGATGTGTAGATGCAGAGACAACACGTTTGAAGGGGGACTTCCAGGAAGCCTATCTTCTTCAATTTTTGGCTAAACGAGGTGCCAAAAAATCCCAGCTAGGGGATTTTGGACATTCTGAAGCCATTGGAGTAGTCTATTTAGCATTTTGAGCATTGTAAAGCATATTTTTGAGCACTTTGAGAAAATAATACAAATGATCCATTGGAAGCTGGACCAGGAGATGTAGCCCAAGAGAGGGGTGAACTCCTTTCTCATTTGTTGTGTTATGTGTTTTTTGTTCATTGTTATTGTTTTTTTTTATATGCATATTGAATGAGTAAATTCTATTAAAGTTGTGTTGCAAATTTTATCCATTTGCATTTTAACACATAAATTTAACTTGCAAATATTTTCAAGAATACAAGTCTTCTTCATTTTTAGATCAAGTTGGTATCAGAGCATAGGTTTTTGAAGACTTGATTATTTGCAAGTGTTTTTTTTTCTGATGCTCACAAGGTTGAAACTCACAAGAGGAGAAGGTCAACTTGTAAAGCGAAGTTCTCATCCTTCAAGGAAGAAGCTTATATCATCACCACAAGTTTTAAGGAGGCATTCACCAAGTATGGCTCATGAAGAGAGTCATGAACATGTTCCTGCAGAAGATGAAGATCTCATAAAGGCTGTCATGGAAATGAGAGAGATGATGAAAATCTTGATGGAAAGGAATACAGGATTGCAAGGTGAAGGCTCCAACCCTTCAAAGCACAAGGGAGACAATGGTGATAAAACTCCAAATGGAAATGGAGGGAATGGTGCTTCTCCACCACCCTCACCTCCATCTTCTTCTTCTTCTACCAATTCAATACCTCTTCCGAATTCTCCAAAAGGACATGGTAAAAATCCTTCACAAATTCCTTCGTTAAAKCTTGATATTAAATTTGAATTGCCAATGTACAATGGAGAAGTAAATGTTGAGAAATTAGATAATTGGATTTGTCAGATTGAGGTGTATTGTAGTATACAAAAAATTCAAGATGATGAAACTAAGATCCAACTTTCTTCTTTAATATTGGATAGTGCAACACTCATTTTGTGGGAATCCAAGACTTAGGAGGACATGAAGAAACATGGTAAAATTTTAACCTCTTGGAATGATTTTATTATCGCAATTAAAAGACAATTTTACCCATTGGCATATATGCAAAAGGCTACTATGGATTGGAAAAATTTTAGACAAGCTAAAGGAAAAAATGTGCAAAGCTTTACTCAAGAATTTAGGAGAAGAGATTTGGTTTTGGGAGTAGATTTGTTTGCTCAAGAAACTTTACTCAAATACATTGGAACTTTACATAGTTATTTGAGACATATTATACTCATGTTTAATCCTTCAAATCTAGATGAAGTTTGTGTTTAGGCCACTCATTTGGAAGCAAGAGGAAGGAACAAAACTCATGAGGGTAACAAGAAGCCTTTCAGCCATGGATACAAAGGAAAGTTGAAGTTCAAGGGAAATGGAAAAAAGAATGTTGTTGTTAAGAAAGAGGGAGAAAAATTCACATGCAAACATTGTTCAAAAGATGGCCATGATGAAGACCATTGTTGGAAACTTCATCTTGAAAGAAGACCCAAGAAGTTTGGCAACAAAGGGAAGTCAAAGACTGCTACAACCATACAACATGATTTAGGTTCTTATTTGGGTGATGAAACAAAGCTCACAGCCATGAGTTATCAAGGTAATGGTTCTATTGCAAGTACTAGTTCTTCAAGTAACAATAATCTCAATGTAACTCGACAAGAAAAAGAGAGAATTGAACTTTTTTAGATAAGGGTTGTTTCAAAGCATACCAAAATAGATACTCTATTTAATGTTGTATCTCAAGCAAACCTTATATCTGAAGACGCTATTAAGAAATTAAAATTGGAAACAATTCCACATCCTAAGCCATACCCTCTTGGTTGGATATGTGATAATGCTAAATTACAAGTGACAAGAAGGTGTAAACTTAGGTTTTCTATCACTGTACATTTTGTTGATGAGGTAGAGCTTGATGTTATTCCTTTGTATATCTGTGGTATTGTGTTGGGAAGCCCATATTTATACGATAGGAAAGCTATTTTTCATCGTCATGAGAATAAGTATCATTTGTTTAAGAATGGAGTTGAGTACATTGTTAGATCCCATACAAAGAAGATGAATTTATCACTTGTAAATGCGGGACAAATGAAGAGATTAGTCAATGCTAGCAAGAATTTTGTTCTCTTAATGATTAAACCTAAAGATGATATTGAAAATGAAGTATTTCAAGGTTGTGATGCAAAGTTGAAATCTGATCTATATGAGGTTGTTAATCAATATGCTGAAATGTTTAAGGAACCAAAGGGATTACCTCCAAAAAGGGGTATCCAACATGAAATTCAATTGCAGCAAGATTGTCCTCTTCCAAACATTGGTATGTACAAAATCTCAGTCATGGAGAATGCCGAAATTAAAAAACAAATCCAAGAGTTGCTCGACAAAGGGGTTATTGTACCAAGATCATCGCCATGTGGATCTCCAATTGTGTTAGTGCCAAAGAAATATGGTACATGGCGTATGTGTGTTGATTTCAGGGCTTTGAACAAAATTATGGTAAAGAATCGTTATCCTCTTCCTAGAATCGATGATTTTCTTGATCAATTGAAATATGCTAAATATTTTACTAAGTTAGATTTGAGAAGAGGATATCATCAGATCGGGATTTCCAAGGGAGACACATGGAAGACAACTTTCAAAACTAAGCAAGGTTTGTTTGAATGGATGGTAATGCCTTTTGGACTTTGCAATGCACTTGCTACTTTCATGAGAGTTATGGATGATGTATTAAGGCCTTCTCTTGATGATTGTGTTATTATCTACTTGGATGATATTTTGATCTTTAGCAAATCTCATGAAGAGCATGTTAAACATGTGAAACAAGTTTTGGATGTTTTGAGAAAGGAAAAGTTGTTTTTGAAGATGTCCAAATGTGAGTTTGGAAAGAATTCACTTATTTACTTGGGGGATATTGTTGGTGGAGGCGAATTAAAAATTGATCCCTCCAAGGTCAAAGTCATATTGGAATGGCCCAAGCCCAACAATGTGACAGAGGTAAGAATTTTTTTGGGAGCAGCCCATTATTGGAGAAAGTTTATTGCTAACTTTTCTTCCATTGCAGCTCCATTACATGCAGTGAAAAGTGTCAAGAAAGTTTTTCAATGGGGACACAAGAAACAGAAGGCTTTTGATACTTTGAAAGAGAAGATCAGTTAAACACTAATTCTTGCACTTCCAAATTTAAGACAACCTTTTGAAATCCAAACAGATGCAAGCAATTATGCAATGGGAGCAGTTTTGCTACAACATGGTAAGCCCATTTGTTTTCATTATGAAAGTTTTAATGGTACCGTGATTAACTATCCTACTTATGATAAGGAGTTGTATGCATTGGTACAAAGTGTGAAAAAATGGAAACATTATTTGTTGGGGAAATAAAACATTATTCACACCGATCATCAACCATTGCAATACTTACAATCACAAACAAAGTTACAACAAGCTAAGCACTTCAGATGGATGAGTTTTCTACAATAGTTCCACTTAGTCATCAGGTATAAGAAGGGAATTTATAACAAAGTTGTTGATATGCTTTCAAGGTCTATTATTAGTGCTTCAGTTATTCTTAAGCATAGTCCTATCATGCATGAAAGTTATGTTGAGCAATATGCTTTGGATACCAATTCTAAAGAAGTATATGAAACTTTGTGTCATTCTAACCATGTTGAGGAATTGGATTACCATGTGCATGATAATATTTTGTATCATCTTGGCAAGCTATGTATTCCATAGGGGGAAAGAATCAACATCATATGAGAAGCCCATTCTTCTCTTATTGCCGGTCATTTTGGTGTAGGCAAGACAATGGCTAATTTGCAAAGATACTGTTATTGGCCTAAAATGAATGAAAGTGTTTCAAGATATGTTCAAGGATGTTCGTTATGTGCCACAAGTAAACCTAGCAATCAAAAGTTGGGTTTGTATACTCCACTTCCGGTTCCTTCTCGTCCTTGGGAAAGTATTTCTATGGACTTTGTAGGAGGTCTACCTATGTCTAGATGAAATCA
>ML805072.1:81573-99180 GCA_009831015.1 Picea engelmannii | reverse complement strand
TACATCAAATGGTGCAAGAGAAGTTGGAAAAGAGTCAAGCCAAGTACAAGACGAGACATGAAAAGCATCGTGTTGATCACAGTTTCCAAGTTGGAGATGAAGTTTGGCTTTACATCAGTAAGGAGAGGCTTAAAGGAGAAGGTGAAAAATTGAAACCAATTCGATATGGTCCTTTCAAGATTATTGACAAGATTGGTAACAATGCCTTTTATTTAGATTTGCCTCCTTATATGCAAATGTATGCAATTGTTAATGTTGAGAATTTGAAATTGTATGAGCCTCCTTTGATTGATGATCAATGAGAGCATGTTCTGATTCCTTCTATAGATGATTTTTCCCCAGAATATCTTACAGAACTGCATGAAGACACAATCCTTGACAAGAGAATGTGAACTTCAAAACGAGGAAATGTGGAGTATCTTCGAGTTGGTCTTAAAGAGCGTCAACAACCACATTTTCTTTGCCTTTCTTGTAAATGATCTCATAATTACATCCAAAGAGCTTAGTCACCCATTTTTGTTTCTCCTGGGAGGAAGGTCATTGATCTAGAAAATGTTTGAGGCTTTGATGATCTATATTAATTTGGAAGTGTTTCCCCAAGAGATAAGGTGCCTGAGTGATCTAGGGGATCAAATTTTGCTCAAAAATTCAAAGTGATCGAAATCACTTCAAATCAAATGGGAGGATAGGCCTCATCATTACAAACCCAACGCAACTCCTTTGGGTTCAAACATACGTCGGGAGCGATATATATTACATTCTGTTCAAAATGACAAATAGGCAAAAAAAGGGATGTTGACTGTACAGTTCGTACGGCTGCTGACGTGGCAGTCTGTACGACACGTGGCAGGGTTGAGTGGCAGATAGTTGGAAGATGTGGATGAATGACATTGCGACACATGGAAATATTTGGTTGGTGGTACGGTGCCACATGGCTCAGTCGTGGGCTGCCATGTGGCACCATGTTATTGGTTGCTTGTATAAAACTTTTTTGGAGTCCACCGGGTTTGACCCCATGACCTCCACCCATGAATAAAACCTTTGCAAAGTTTGCATTTCCAACGTGCCACACCATAATCCTTGTTATATATATGGTTTCATATTTATTTAAGTTTGATTTGTTATGTATTGGTGCGGGGGTCCAGGCTGGGGCTTAGCCCCAGCCCCCGGTCGCATACATTATAACGATATGACCATATGTATTGCCATATGTGCATGCGCGGGTATGCATTTTGGTTTGAATTCAATTCAATGGTTATAAAAATGACCTGCCACTTGTTCTTTAACCATTGGCTTGTGGAAACGGGGGCCTATGTTTTCACTTGCACATGGTTATATGGGTCATACGACCATAGCCCTAGCGGTTAGGGGCTAGGTGTGCTCGTAACCGTTCTACAGTTTGCACAGTTTGCATGGTTGCATCCGATGTTAAGTTTTCATGCTTAAATATGCGTGTGGGCTAGGTTGAGCCAACAAGGGTGTGATTTGTAGATGCAGAGACAACAAGTTTGAAGGGGGACTTCCAGGAAGCCTATCTTCTTTAATTTTTGGCCAAACGAGGTGCCAAAAAAGCCCAGATAGGGGTTTTTGGACGTTCTAAAGCCATTGGAGAAGTCTATTTGGCATTTTTGAGCATTGTAAAGAACATTTTTTAGCACTTTGATAAAATAATACAAATGATCCATTGAAAGTTGGACCAGGAGATGTAGCCCAAGAGTGGGGTGAACTCCTTTATCATTTGTTGTGTTATGTGTTTTATGTTCACTGTTATTTTTGTTGTTTATATTCATCTTGAATGAGTAAATTCTATTAAAGTTGTGTTGCAAAGTTGATCCATTTTCATTTTAACACATAAATTTTACTTGCAAATATTTTCAAGAATACAAGTCTTCTTCATTTTTAGATCACTAAGATCCACGACATCCAGAATAGCCAACATTTCATGTTCATATATTGATTTTCCCAAATGGAATTCTAAAAATTGTTTGTTGGTAAAGTCCAAAGGTCTTCCCTCTTGCATAAGGACTACTCCAATTCCTCTCCTAGAGGCATCACATTCCAGAACAAAGGTGTTTGTGAAATGAGGAAGGGCCAAAACCATAGTAATTCACATTGCCTCCTTCAAGGCTCAAAATGCTTGATTAGCTACGGGAGTCCAAGTGAAAGAATTATTTTTAAGGAGAGAAGTGAGATGCGCCACAATATTTCCATTATTCTAAACAAACTTGCGATAATATCATGTTAAACCCATAAAAACACCCAATATTTTTATAGT
Source organism: Picea engelmannii (assembly GCA_009831015.1). NCBI lineage: Eukaryota > Viridiplantae > Streptophyta > Pinopsida > Pinales > Pinaceae > Picea > Picea engelmannii. The sequence goes on along the minus strand of ML805072.1, from coordinate 96,905 downwards.
CTTGGGGCGAGGCCAATCCTGCATTTCTTCAATCTTCTTAGGATCCACCCGGACACCATTCTTGCCAAAAATATGACCCAAATACTCAAATTTCAAGGCACCAAAGGAACATTTAGAGTGTTTGAGGAAACGTTGGTGCTGAGAGAGTAGATGGAGAACTAGATCCACATGGTAAAGAGAGGATTGCCAAGTTTTACTATAAATGAGAATATCATCAATGAAAACTAAGACAAAATGATGGAGAAAAGGACGGTAGACATGATTCATGAGGCTTTGGAAGGTGGAGGGGGAATTACAAAGACCAAAAGGCATGAAGAGGAACTCATAGTGACCCTCATGAGTTCGAAAGGAAGTCTTGGGGATGTCATCTTCTTGCATACATATCTTGTGGTATCCATAATGCAGATTAGGTTTACTGAAGTATTGAGCACCACTCAACTCATCCAAGAGATCATCAATGATAGGAATGAGAAACTTGTCCTTGATGGTGAGTTTATTGATGGCACAAAATTTAGGACAGATGTGCCAAGTACCTTCTTTTTGAGTACCATGACCACAAGAGAAGAATAAGGGTTTTCACTGGGGAGGATAACACCCACTTGGAGCAATTCCTACACTGTTTTCTCAATTTGATTCTTTTAGGAAAAGGGATGATGATAATGGAGAACATTGGGAGGAATACTGCTAGGAACAAGGGGGATGGAATGATCATGAACACCACGATAAGGAGGAAGTCACTGAGGAGTGGAAAAAACAACTTGATGTTTGGAGAGGATAGCTTGGAGGTCAGGATGCATAGAGGGTGTCTCAACCACTTGAATGGAATGGATTTGAGCAATAATACCGGAGTGGCCTTTCTTGAGGATATTTTCCATGAGATGGGAACTGATGATCTCAGGAGAACCAACTGTGAGACATTGGAATTGATACTTATTTCCCTCTTGTTGGAATTGCATGGTTAATTCCTTAAAATCCATAAGAACGGGACCTAAAGTGCATAACCATTCAGGACCTAGCACAATTTCACAACTACACATGTTAATGGAAAACATATGATATTTCAGGTGGTAATGTCCAATTTGAAGATGTACATTTTCATAATGCCCACCATTGGCTATCATGATTTAAAAATTATTGACAACACAAATATAGCAATTGGTTTCCTGGGAAATACGGTGATGAATAAACTTGTGGGTGCTACCACTATCAACAAGGATGATGACCTTCCTATGCTTAATATAGCCAATGATCTTGAGGGTTTGTGGAGAATAAAATCCAGTGAGGTCATGCAAGGAAATGAGTAGGTCAAATTTAGGTGGGTCAACAAAACCCTAGGTGGCGTCAGGAAGGGAAGGATGTTCAACAAGGGTAACTATCACATCTTCTTTAGGAACATCTTTGAAAATGGCCATAAAAAGTTTTTGTTCCTTACACTTGTGCCTCTGAAAATATTTTTCATCACAATTATAGAAAAGACCATTCAGTTGGCGTTTAATCATTTTATCCCTAGTTAGTTTATGGACCTTGAGGGGAGTGGTAGGGGGGTTAGGATTAGTGGTTCGAGGGCGAGGAACAAAAGAGGGTTTTTTGTTCTAGGAAAAAAAAACTTATTGGGATTCTTTGGCATGTTTAGTAGCTTCCAACCAAGTCTAAGGGCAGGCCATGAGAATCTAGGATCGGATTTCATCCTTTAGGCCATTGATAAAGCATTCATAGAAGAATGTATATGACATTCCCTCGGTTTTGTTAAGTATCAAAGAATGAATAAAAAAGCACCATAGTAAATATACAAGAACAATATAAAAGAACCACACTTTATTATATCAAAACCCTTAAGGTAGGGAAACACCATACAATGGATCCTACTATGGAAGGGATCCTCTCCTATTCACTTGGCTCTTCTAGGGGGCATTCTCCTATTGAGATACCGCTCCAAATAGAATAATTCTCTTTGTCCCATTACATTGCTTGAACCCCTTTATATAGTGCTACCAACCACCTAAGAAAATTCTAGAGGAGGAACCTTCAAGAAGTATAACCTTCTAGTAAGTCCTCTTACATTTATTATATATAACTACCATAGAAGGATTTATTTAATACTATAGTGGACCTAGTCCACCTTACATTTAATGGCCTTGACTATTATCACTACGGGCTCTCTGTACCCCCCACTACCTCTCTAGCTATCTAACATTCCATCCCCCTTATGAAAGAGTTGTCCTCAATGCTTGATGTACAACCATATACTAGGGTCTCATGGATAAGTGTGTACCATAGTGCTGGAGTAGACTAGAGAATTAGGGTCCCATGGAGAAATAAAAACCAACATGATGAAGTATTCCAACTTCCATTGTAAACTGGGGTCCCATGTCCAAGTGCTCATGTGAACTCCATGCGGAAGATATATGAACTCAAGAACCAACTGAAAATGATGCTCCAAATATCTACATTGCTCATGGGGATACAAATATGTAGATCCCTCCATATCCAAAAAATAATTTGAATAACACACTAGTACTGGAGAATACTGAAAAATAGTATTCATAGAAGGCTTTGGACTTGTATCCATAATGTTCTCTACATAAGGTGAAGTAGATTCATCAAATAAAATATGAAAGTGGTTGTCATCCTAGAAATGACAACTATCCATATACCAATCATCACAATCAGCCTCAAAATCATACCAAGCATAGACTTCTTGATTATATGCATCCTTGATGTCCATCATAATATATCTCTCTTCTATGCTAGCCAAGGACCTTTGAACATTTTGACAATTAGCACTAATAATTTCTTGCCCCTCGTGAAGATGTTGCTCAATGTCTTCAATCTTCTATAGAATGCCCATGAGGTGTTGAAATCCAATATCCATTGGAAACAAAACATATAATATATAAAAAGAAATCTCTTAAAATTATGTATCCAATGACAATGATCCGATATAAATCTGAGCATCCTATGAAAAGTTATGAACTCTGCAGTCCCACCATCGTCATGAAAAACCCAAAAAATCATTGATTTTAAATCAACGATATCTTCACTTCCAGAGCTTCGATTGAAATGATTTTGTTTTTGAAATTGGGTGAAATTGTGAGAGAAAATTAGATAAGAAATTTTGTTTTGGAGAATTCAGCTCCAACTACTACATAAATCAGAAAAATCACGTTGTCGTCCGAAAAATCCCACTAAATATGAGAAGTCAGTAGGATGCCAACCATGCGAATGCTAACTCATTTTCTAGAAGATTCTCTTCTAGAACCTTCATAACCTCTTCTCTTTTCAAAGCTTTGAAAAAAGTTTGCACCCTACCTATAGAGAAGATTTCGAATAGTTCACACTCCAAGTATAGGGTTGCCTGCGAGAATGAAGGATTTTCGCACCCTATAACACAAGCAACCTGTGAACTCATCTTAAAAATATGTGTTTTAGAAGAAGACAACAGTCACTTTTCTCAGGAAAAAGGTCTTCATGAGAGCCTAGACACATAACTTATAGAGACATCACTAGAGTGACAAAAATAATGTGTAACAGAATGCCCCCCAAAGTATGAGGCTAGAACTTGTGACAATCGAAATACTTTGTAAAATGCGTGTGTGTGTTAGAAACAAGGAGCGCACCTAATCAGAAACCTGTAAAAAACCAAGCACCTGCATAATATAATACCAGTTTTGAGGTAGGCATTCCCATGCTCAGATCACAAATGAATGAAATCATAAATGTAGGCCATGGCCACCAATCATACACCATGGATCCATGTCATCAAAATGTTACATAGCCACCAGGAATACACTGTGGATCTATGTTAGAAGACTCAAATTAAGACATAGCCATGCGACATATAAAGTGGATATATGTGTCGATACAAATCATCCATACTCCATCGTAGCCTGGATCAAACAGATGAGACCCAGGGTCTTCAATCCCGTCACCTGAAAGTATGAATCTAGCCATGTGATTACATGTGTTGAAGTCGAACATGGTAGAAACCACTCGATTATCGGTCATTGATGAAAACCGTTAATAAGTGCGAGGGAAATCACCATTGATGTCAATGAATCCCAAGGTACCAAAGTACAATCTGAATGAATGTGAATGAATGAGATGAATTCGAACACTCGGCTAAATCTCTCGATCAGGGACCAATGATGTGAAACCCCTGTCGAAAGAGAAGAGACCTGCCATTAAGGCATGCAGGTTCCAAGGTACTAGATGATTTCTAAGTCTTATACCCAGATAATGAGTTGGATTCAATAGAAAAATACTTGTCAGAGGAGGGCCTTGATGTATCCCCCATCAATGACATGAAATAAGTAACATATTTTGAGGGTCAATCAAAGTATGATTATGAGTTAAAACGGACACAGGGAAGGCCGACATAGTAAGAATGGACAACTGCAGATGGTCGACTCAATGGGGGGCTCGTTTGAACTTCTCTTGAACATATGAACGAGATGACAAAGGACTTGGTAGCACTGACTCAAAGACAACCCAAGATATGACCTTGTAGCAAGTCGGACGAGCGACAAATGGATTTCCCAACCCGTATTTAAATGACGAATAGGGGGTGTCATGTTCAAGAGCGACGCTTACTACCATTAATACGAATACAAAAGCACATCCCTTTCCCAAAATTTCCACCACCATTTCTGGAGAGTACCTCTTTATTTTTACACAAGCTTGAGGAGGATAACATATGCTTGTTGATGTAAGATCATCCTTCAGACAAGTCCCTTGGAGTATGTTTAACGAACCCTAGGAAGGAGTGGTTTGGTCCCATTATGGGTCTTTCGATGTTTGTTTAATGAGTCCAAGGATAGAAAACTTGAGTGTTTTTCATGTTTTGAGAGTCTGAAAAACACTTAAAGAGAACTCTCCCTGTTCCTTTTTCGCAAATGAGTTCTACTAGAACAAAAAAGTGATAAACTACCGCTCGTTGAATGTTTTCTTCAAATAATTTAATGAGCATGAAAAGAACAAGATCCCTCAGCAATCTTTTCATTTTTATGGAGCGTGAAAAGAGCTTAAAGGATACTCCCTTACGTTCACCATTTTTGTGTTACCATAATGAGTATGAAAAGATGAGAAAAAGTATACTCAGTTGCGTTCTCATGTATTTTCGAGCACGAGAACGAACGAAGACTGAGCTCAAGGTTTTTCCTACAAAATCCCTAAAAAAGTAGTCATACATGTCACCAAAAAAAGAAAAAATACTCGTACACCATCATTTAGACTTCAAAGTCACTCTTTCTGCGAAAAACCATACTCAAAAGGCTATTAGGGTATTAGGTTTTTTAAGCAAAGCAATAAAAATAATATAAAAAATCAACAAGAAATAGTAAAAAGTGAATAAATATGGGTGAAAAAGCCTTTTCTACCATTTCATTGTCACTTTGCCAAAAACTTGTCCAACATACCTCATTTTTCCCCAAATTTCCTTGCTCGATTGCAGGAGGTACAAGCGGTCATTCTTCAAATGGTTTCAGCCAACGAGGTAATCTCCTTATTTTCCAACTTTTTCACGGATTAAAATTGCTTTTTATGGGTAATTTTAAGTATTTGAGTCCATTTTAGGGCCGGTGAATGCGCTCAGGCATTCTCACAGGTGAACCATTCAAGGCCTGTGAGAACCTAGGATTCTCGTAGGTGAGCTTCAAAGCACCTGCGAGAATCTCACACTGTATGTAAGCTTCACCTACGAGGGCCGAAAGATAGATTTTTATGCAAATTTTCACCCAATAAAAAATTATGCAAGAGGTTAAAACAAGTTGTTGACTTCCTTCTCATGGCTCCATTGCAGATGTTGACCATCACAATGTTGGAATGGAGGGAAAGAGAACATGAGGAGTATGATTCCATTGCTAGGAATGATCCGGGTACAATTGCTACCCTCCGGAAATGTGAGCTCTTAAATTTTTTTTGGATCCCGGGCATGAGAGCCCAGATCATATTATTAGAGTACCTGGTCCACATGCGGGATGTGGATCAACAATTATTTCACATAGGGGTCCACAAGATGACACTAGATATCAAGGATATCTATGTTCTGACAGGTTTGTCACGACATGGATACCATGCTACTCTGATCGGATGTAGAGGTGACAGACTTCCTATGAGAGAGTATGTTCACCGATATTGTGTTCCTGAGGTGGAGAGAAGAAAGGGTAAGGTTGCCATATGGGGTGTCCAAAATATGACCTTGTGGACTATCTTGTTTACCATTACACACATGGATGGGAGCGATGTTTCGCACATGTCTCTCCAGAGCTATTTCCAATATGCAATATAGTGCATAGAGCCTCAGGTTTTCAACTGGTCAAATGCGATTCTCTGTAGTATGAAGAGGCAACTGAAAAAGTGTAGAAGGGGTGACCTGAAGCAGTTCGGGTATAGGTCACTTTTGGTGTCATTCATCATCAAGAGGGTCCCACTACTGCGACTACAGGTAGATTGGGGTTTACCAGCTCCACGGGATCCGAGGATGTTGAGGTGGTGTAATCTCATGGATCGACATGTAGCAGGGCCTATAATCAAGTATAATGATTCATTTTTTGACTGGTTGAGGCCCCAAATGTTGATGATCGATGACTACGCATATGCCAATTTAGATTTCCGAGGAGATCCAGATTTGGTCCTGCTTGAGGATGCTCAGTAGGGTGACTTAGGTGAGAAGTACACATTTTGTTCCGTTTTAATGTTTTTGCAAATTTTATTATATAATTTTTTTTTATGTTTATCCAAGGACTAAGAAAAAAAAAATCTTTTGATGACACAGATGTGGGGTCGTATCGAAATCCAGGAACATCTCCCATTCATAGGCGAGGAGAAACGGCTCCAGTGGCAAGATGGGATGCTAAGGACTACAAGGCAATGGAACATAACTTAGAGGGGTTGACTGCAGATGTCCTAGACATCGCTATTGGGGTGATCCCAAGGCGTTATCAACACCATACCATGGGCGTGTCTGAGTCTCTTAGTAGACTACTCTGTAGGGTAGCTCGAGCACTTGTATGCTACCATGAGTTTCATCCGTGATGCTAATTTGTAGAANTATATATATATATATATATATATATATATATATATATATATATATATATATATATATATATATATATGCGAACTCTACTGACTTATTTTGTTTTGTATAATACATGTGAGGTGTTATTGGTTTTTTTAAAATCTCAGATATTTATCTAACACATAATTAGCTAAAGCATCAGTCAATGTATTTAGACATCTAGGAATGTATTGATATTCGATATAATCAAAATGACATTCCAAGAGGTGAATTTGTAGATATACCTACATTAAAGTAGGACTTCGGATAGCATAGACATTACTTAACTATAGCACTACTAGCTATGAATCAAGTCGTATAACCAAGTGGCGGATACCAAGCGGAATAGAATTAGTCAACAAATCGATGATGGCACTATATTCTGTGATATTATTGGTCGCACGACCGAGGCACACACCTCGTAGACTCATAAGTTCATTTGTAGGTACGTAAATTACCCATGCAACAGAAGAAAGGTTCTGAGTACTACGACTAGTGCCATCGACGAAGCCAATGTGGGGTAGTGAAGACTCCAACATCTAGAAACCAAGCATAATGTAAGATAAGTGGTCGAGGGCAAAGACCAAATAACAAAAGATCATACTAAAGTGACACACAAAAAGTATGATACAATAAAATACAAGCACTCATGCACAGGTGATCTTAAGCATAGTACTTCTTTAAGTACAACCCGTTTCTGGGTTCACTCAAAGGGATACCATCGTAGTCCACCAACTCGTAAGCTCCTTTCTCCAACACTCATTTGAAAATATAAGGACCTCGCCACATAGCTTCAAATTTTCTGGCTCCTAGCATATCTCGATCTTGTTCGTAAACAAGAACTAAATCACCTTTGGAGAAAACATGTGGCTTAACATGTTTGTCATATTGGGATTTGACGCATTTCTTCTAGGATTCTATAACTAGGGTGGCATCGCGACAAGCTTCGTCTAGTTGCATGAGATACAACATATTCTCTTTTTCGGTAGAAGTGTTTGGGAGAATTTCGACGGATAGTTCTAGAGAAGGTATCTCACATTCAATCGGCAAGATGGCTTCTAGACCATAAACTAACTAGAAAGGTGTAAACCCTATAGCAGACTTAATGGATGTCTGGTAAGCCCACAATGCTGAAAACAACATCGTGTGCCAACTCATTTTGTGAATCCCTATCATTCGTTGAAGCATGGTAATGAGAAATTTGTTTATTGCTTCAACTTGGTTGTTGTCTTGTGGGTAATAGGGTGTTGAGTTTTAACGGCGAAGACCCAACTTTTTGGTGACTTCAAACATCATGAAGTTTCTAAAGTGGCTATTGTGATCAGTAATGATATCTTGAGGAACACCAAACCGAGCAATGATGTGATTGAATATGAATAATGTTGCAGTATTTTCGGTATTGTAGAATGTTAGCATCACCTCGGCTCATTTCGTAAAATAATATACAGCTACAATAATGTATCCATGCCCCCCAACTAAGTGAGGGTGACATGTCATGAAATCAATACCCCATTTAGTAAAAGGACCGATGGAGACCACAGGGTGTAGAGGAGCAAGGTGTGATCATATTTTGTTGCTGTAGGTTTGGCAAGCATGGCATTTTTGGACAACGATTATACAATCGTTGAATAAAAAAGGCCAAAAGTACCCCGCTCATAAGATCTTCTGGGTAGTAGCATACCCATACATGTGTCCACCACATGCTCCAGAATGGCAGTCATTTAGGGCTTTCTCGACTTCTTCAAATGTGAGGCAGTGTCGAAAAATAGTGTCAATCCCATGGCGATAAAGAGTATCACCAAGGATAATATACTAACGGGCTTGGTATCATATGCGATGGCGGTCGATGCTAGAAAAATCAGGCCAGAAAGTCTGAGTCTAGAGATATATGATGATATCCCCATACTAAAGGTCATCGAAACTAATCAGAAAAAGGGATTCATCGGGTAAGGAATCCTCTGCTACATTTTTCGTCTCAGAACAGAGAAGGTTGCATATCAACTCGACAAACACCAAGGATTTCTTGGACTTAGCACTTTCGAATTATAAGTCAAACTCCTAGAGTATTACGATCCATTTGGAGTATTTCCCCCCTAGCAATTGGCGTGTAAGAATGTGTTGCATAGGGTTGCAATTGGAAATCACAGTAGTCTTGTGTAAAATGATATATTGCCGAGAATGTTGAACATCTTGGACGGCGGCCAAGGCCATTTTTTCAACATCTAAATACTTGGATTCAGTATTCGTGAGACTCTAACTCAAATAATAAATGACATGTTCATCATGAGAATCATCCTCCTAAATGAGAACCATAGCGATGGTATAGTCTGAGGATGTGAGATAAAGGAAATAATCCTGACTGTAATCAGGTGGGAAGAGTAGTGGGGTACGAGTTAAAGACATTTTCAAAGATTCAAAATCTTTGTTAGCAGTGGTATCCCATATGAAATCAGAACCTTTCTTGAGCATTCGAGTAAATCCAAGAGTTATCTCAGCATAGTTCAGGATGAAACGATGGAGAAAGTTTTCCTTCCCTTGCAAACATTGTAGCTAGCGAAGTGAGGAAGGAGGAGGAAGATTTAGAATTGCCTCGACCTTCAAAGGATATACCCTAATCCCTTGACGTGAAATAATAAAGCCTAGAAGTCGACCAAATTCTACGCAAAAAACACATTTGTGTGGGTTTAAGCGTATATGGTAGAACCAACATTGGAGGAAAATGGCTTAGAGGTGTGTGGAATGATCGACACGGTGCATGGAATGAGCTGGTAGGTCATTGAGATATGGTTGGACAATGTTCTTTATATCATGAAAGGAATAAGACATAGCACGTTGAAAAGTTGCGCTGACATTCTTTAAACCAAAGGGTAGTTTCTGGTAGGTGAAAGTGCCCCAAGGAAAAATAAAAGCGGTCTTGTGTTGGTCGGTGGGTATGATATTGATTTTATTATACCCATAGAAACCATCCATCAAAGAGAAGATTTCACTCTCCGTGCAATCATTGACGATCTGGTCAACGAAGGGGGTGGGAAAGTTGTCTTTAGGACAAGATTTGTTAATATCCCTATAATCGATGCACACGTGGATCGTACATTGTTTTTTGTTAACCAGAACAAGATTGGAAACCCAGTCAGTTAGAGCCATAGGGTAAATAAAGCCATCTTTAAGAATTTTCTCAACTTCAAGCTTGATAGTAGTTGCTTTACGTGGGTGGACCAGACGAAGTCATTTATGGATGGGTTTAGCACCCGGGTATGTCTTAATTGAGTGAAAAACAATGTTAGGGTCAATACCTAGCATTTCTTCATAGCTCCGGGCAAAGATGTCACAAAATTCTTGAAAAAGAGAATTATAGGTGAAAATTTCGTCATTGGAACATGAAGCTCCGATGTGCACATTTTCGACAACTCCAGGTTTAATGGATATGTTGAGGGGGATGATGGGTGAGATATTACTTAAGTTCCCTTCGTAGAATAGATTGTGTGTAGACTCAGGAATGGTATAAATGACCACAACGATCGACGAAGTCGAGATCCATTGGTAACTCTCAATGGTGTGTTGTTCCAGGAAGAGAATGGAACGCTGATTTCCATTTTCCTAAGGAGTATCTTCAATGGAAATAGCAGACGTAATCATCTCATCGGTAGGAAAAATGACGTGGAATAGATCCGGAGATAAATCACCAAGAGAGGAGGTAGAAGGGGTGGCCAATTGAATGGCTTGATAAGTGGACTCGATGGGAATCAAAGGCATTTGGTCACCATAACGAAGATCATCATCGGGGTTGGGTGCTATCCACGAATCATAAGACACAAGGGTTTCACGAACATAGTTGGAGATCATGTTGATCAAGGCAACAAACGGATGTGGAACATCAGGTGGTGGAATGGGGAAAGTACCCATCAAAGAGGAATCTTTAAGAAGACCCACACCGATGTCTAGGGGGGGGGTTGCAATGAAAGGGATGTTGCCAGTACGTGTATCAGAGTTGAAGAAGGCCAATTGGTCCACCATAATGAATTTTCCTTGATCTGGGAAACGTACGACATGGAAAAGAGTGGACACAACTACGTGCATGGAGTTGATCTAGCTACGGCCAAGTAAAAGTTTGTAATTGAGAGGAGCATCAAAGAATTCAACTTCAATGTTGACCGTTTTGCCTTCTAACGTAATAAGAAATGAAGGGAGGACACTGTAAGGCTTAAATCCAGAGCCATTAAATTCTTTGAGCATGTTGTGGGATTCCGTTAAAGGAGGAGAGACGATGGATTTCCAACATGTAATAGACATGACACATGTTGAGGCACCCTCATCAATAATTGTTCTACAAATGTTCTTGTCGAAGACAATAACTTGTATTTGGAATGTGAGTTGAGAGGATAACCTTGGAATGTGATCTTCCAAGTCAAAAATCATTAAATTTGTATAGGTAGGGTTGATTCCACCAATAGATTTCAACAATTCCTTCCGTTGTATAGGACAACTCTAAAGGACTTTGAGGGCTGACATCGTGGATGGTGCTTGGGCTATACCTTTGACAATACTGTAGTTCTGGGCAGCACGTGCATGAGGATTGAAAGTAGATTTTCAGACAATTCCCTTTGGGGGAGGGCGAAGAACTGCATCTAGGCTCGGTCGTTCGAGATGAAGAGGACCATTGGTAGGTGGAGTCATGGGAGATGGTTGGACCAAAAAAGGAGGTATTTCATCAACCTTCTCTTTGGAGGAGAAATAATCTTTGGCTCGAGTGGTAAGTGTGATGTCATTCTTCTTTGAATCACCTGTACACATTAAGACATTGGATGTAGTGGAGGCGGAAGGTTGGTCATGAATGACCAATTGGGCTTGTTGTTGAGAAGGGAAGGGTTGTGACAATAGGTTGGAGTAGGCAGTTTCAGGGTCCCTTGAAGGAACTTAGTAACCTCAGATCATCTTGGACAATCCTTAGTGTAGTGATCATCACCATAGATAAGACAAGGGTATCGGGGTTTGTGCTTATCCTTATCGTCAACGGGTTGTGTTTTGGTCTTCTCAGATTGTGGATTATTTTTATCCTCCTTGTTCTTACCCTTCCCTTTTTTGGATTTATTTTTTCCGACAGGGGTAGATTGAACAGAGTTCACCTCAAAAGTCTTGCCGGTGGGAGGGGTAGGAGATGAAGCATTTTGAACATTAGAAGCAACAGATTTGGGGTTGTTTCTAGAGGCTTGGACGGAATGGGGTTGGGCATGGAAAGTGTTAATCACACCATCAACTGCATGAGAAGAAGCAGGAGTAGTTGAAGTAGTAGAAGTAGAAGGACGAGGTGCATCAGGGAGTAAGTCGTAAAGAGTACCCATTTGTGAGTAAACGAGGTCGAGGTATTGAGCATGAATGATCGCCTGTTCTTATGTGACAACTCCACCCATGGAGATGTCACGAACGATGTCATTCACGAATGATTTTGTGAACCACTCTACCAGCCACTGATCGGGAAGTTTGAGTTTGATGAGATGTCGTCTCCATCGCCACTCATGAATGTGATCAAAGATATGAGTGGCTTTGGTTTGTTTGAAAGAACTCAAAATTTTGGTTCCCATTTCGTAACGGATCAGTAACTGATAGTGGGTGAGAAAATCCATAGTGAGGGTGTTGAAGTCAGTGAAGAAGCCTCATGGTAATTATGTATACCACTTCACGGTGGAACCTACGAGAGTTCACTGAAAAAGGAATAAACGAATAGAGTGATCCATCAAAGAGTTGGATGAACACCAAAGGTGAAAAGTCATTACATGATTGTTCGGGTCCTCTCCTGGTTTACCATCGAATTTAGGGATGTCGGATGGTAGTTTGGCTGGTATCGTGGGCCATTGAGGAGAGTGGCAGATCATATCATTTAAAATTCTTGACAGATCAGGGAGGTCTAGGGTGGCTAAGAAGGGTAACTATCTATTCACGTGTGGGTACTGGTGACTTTGGGGAGGGAGTCCGATCGGTAGACTAGTAGGACTGTAAGCAATCGGCATATAATGTGAAGATCTAGGCAGATTAGGTTGTAGGTGTGGAGGCAGATAATTTATAGGGTTGTATTAGTGAGGTATGTTCCCTTGAATAGGGGCGTGGGGTTGAGCATTCGATTCCCAAATAGGATTAGACTGACCTGGATATGGTTGGCCTGTACTAGAGGGTATGAAAGAGCTAACATGAGGTGGTTTCCCCCCAATCGAATGAGGGTTGTTTTGGATAAGATGGTTCCAATACTGGGCCAAAGATGGAGGTATGTTTTTTCCATAGGGTGGGGTAGGTGGGGGTTTCCCTCCAATCAGGGGTTGTGTCCCAATTGGTATTTGTCCTGCAAAAGGGGATTGGGTTTGGCCTCCTTGATGAAATTGTCCACCGACAGGAATTTGATAATTAGGTGTGAAATATGGGATGGTACCACTAGGGTCAGTGCCTCCGATAGAGGATGGAAGAGGTCCTCTAAAAGGGGGTCGAGGAAGTGTCAGAATGAAACCAGGAATGAGATGGTGCCCAAAAGGAGTGGAAATGCCAAGATTCCTGGATAGGATTTGTGTAGGAGTGGGAATAGAAGCATTTAACTCATGATATATGAGGGGAAGTGTTGGGGTGAATCTAGGTGAAAGAAGCATGTCAATGGGAGCTTGGCTAGCCACCATAATCCCAGTGTGAGGATGCGTAGTATCTGGGACCATTGTGTAATGGACCATTTGTAGGGGGATAGTCAAGATGTGGTCAGTTGGCGGATCGTCTAAACCAGGAAAATAATAGGCAGTAGTAAAAGGTATTGTGTCTGGATCGGATGTTTTGGGTAACTCAGGTGTGACAATGATATCAACGCCTGCTCTTAAGCCAAAGAGATCCTGTCTAAAAATTCTAGTAGTCCAAAAAGGATCTTGACCCTTAGGTCTTGTGAAAGTTTCGGTTGGTAATCCAGAAGACTCAACAACTATTTCTCCGGAAGAATTCACTCGAACAATACATCTCACAGAGTCGGGAGGAAGTTAGAAGTCCTCTCAAGAATGATCAATTTTGAACCATTCTAAAGAGTTAGTTATTTCCACTTGTGGAGTGGTAACATCTTGGACTTCACTCTCTTGAGGAGAGCCCTCTGGTGAGTTGGTAGGCAAGGTTTGAGAACCTTCCAGATCTTCTAGAGGTATGCCTTTCATTCTATGTGAACGACGTGGAGGGTCAATTGTGATCGAGTTAAAATCTTACGAAAGAAATTCTATGGCCAACTTGGGTAAATAAACAACACGTGCTAGTAAAATTTAGTAATCAAAACCAAGCAAACAAGACCTTCCAATTCTGAAGTCACTACTTGGTGATGAAATCCAATGTCGCCATGATGAGATAAGAAGGGGCTCGACTAGGGTGGAAAAGTTACATTGACGAACTACTTAACAGACTTAGACCCTGGGGCAAGCTCCCACACATAATCATGGGTATACCCTCCAAGGATCCCAAGTGAGTTTGGCCAATGTCGATTCGAGGTACCGTGAAGACTTAGCACTCCACGGTCACCTTGTGTAAGACGCTAAGAAGATAGGCTACTAAATTTACCACAAACAACAATGATGCCTGGGGGAACAGTCGACAGTCTGATCCACACGCAGGGGCAGGGTATCTAGCTCAAAATCAACTTGAGAGGCTTCCACTCATCATTGTGGGTATACCTTCAAGTGACCCTCGTAATACATGCAATCTCTACACTGAGATCAACAAAGCAAGGTGAGTAACTCTGCCAATCTTAATGTGACCTAAGGTTTGACCCTTGTGTGATAAGGGCTTCCCAGAAAAAAAATGTTGCAAATGGAATCTGACACTCCCTATCACAAGATACTATTGTTTGTTTTGCGCTTTGGAGAGTGTGTCTCACTGCCTATTCCAAAGCTCTAGCCTAGATAATGTTGGTGCAAAAGAGCCTTAGAAAAGTTGCTAGTTGAATTTTAAAGTTGCGCAATATTATTAAAGGTTTTTGTTATGCAAAAAGGGAGACGGAAATGAAACCAATGTTGTGTAACACTCTAACCCAACAACGCGTAAATAGAGATGAATGCTACAAATTTTCGTCCGATGAATTCTATCTACAGGAGGGAAAGAGGAGTTTTCTGGAAAAATGTGAACTACGATGTACAATCTTTCTTGAAATGTAATATCAAATAATCATGAACAATGAAAATTCCCTATTCGTTCTCTTTCAATATTTGAATGCCAATATTTTTTGAATAAATGATTGCTTAAAAAAAAAAGAAAAAAAAAAAAAAAAAAAAAA
>ML805072.1:55562-81447 GCA_009831015.1 Picea engelmannii | reverse complement strand
AAAAAAAAAAAAAAAAAAAAAAAAATAAAAAAAAAATATATATATATATATATATATATCTTTAATTTTGTATTAGTAACCAAGAAATAGGGATGGAACTAAGAAAAATTAAGCAACCAATGAAAAATAAATACTCAACAAACACCCAAATTGATCTTTCAATGAAGATAAAAGTAACAAACTGACAAGACCAGTCTCTTCAAATGCACATGAAAAACAATTTTCCAAGTAGTAAGTAATTGAAAAGGACAATTAATCCCAACTTTTAATCCAATCAAAGGCTCTCGACCAAACAAGCACTCATATTTCAGAATCGAAGATTATACCCTTGTTAAGAAAACGTCAAGATGTAAAAATTGAAAAAAAATGATTAAGAAGAGTTTTCAATTTTCGAAAACTAATCATTCACAAGATTTGAAGTCAAGAAACAGTCAATCACTGGGAAAAGAAGTTCTTCCCAGATAAACAAACAAACTTGGGCATTTGAAGACACAAAAAGACCTAATCCAAAGTTTTTACAGGTGAGTTCGTAGTCTGGTAGTGGGATATAATGTGAGAATTAGGGATTCTCGCAGCCTAGACACATGCAGAGTGCGAGAAGGTCGCACTAAAATGAACAATAGGGTACAAACTTTAGTGATTCTCGCAGGACACAAAAAGGTACAGTGCGAGAAGGTTTGAAATCAAGAAAAATTTGGAAAAAGGATAGAACTTTTGAGTGAACTTCTGGATCTAGAGATTCTATAAGGATCTCCTAAAGACTCAGAGATTGATTGACAATGAAAAAAGTAGACCAAAGCAAATGGCCAACAAAAACCACAAAAATGAGTTGTATCCCCAACGGAGTCACCAAATTTGTTATTAGATAAATCGATATATGTGGACACTAACAAATCTCCCTAGATCCACTTAGATATAGAACAAAATAGGACAGGACATGACTCTTTCTCTAAGTTGCAATCATTGAATCTACTATCGATAAAGAATGAGTGACATACCATTATATCACTTCCTTAGGTCTCTATTATTCCTACTTCACTCGGGTGCTCTTGTGAGATCAGGTCCAAGACAACAAAAACCAACTGAAGAGAAGATAGCAGAATATATTCAATGTCAATGTATGCATATGATCAAGGAGTTATGCAATAAAATAAGAGTGATTTTATGGGAAAGGGACTTGTCGATGTATTATATTAAATGAAAGTAGAAGATACAAGCAGATCGCCTTGATGTCACAAGCTTCCTTTCAGTGATCCTTGGTTCCATCACACACACTTTCTCTACACTTGCATGAAGAATATCCAGTACAACTTGATAGACAAATAGAGTATTCGATCTTCAATCCAAACATGGTTCTTCACACAATTATTTCATCAATTCTCCATTCAATCTTGCTTAACCTCTTCCTTGAGAAACATTTCATTATATAGGAGAAGGAGAGATGGTTAAAGGGATGCGGATGATCCCAATAAATCTGATAAGTCAGTAAGATGCCTACCATGTCAATGCCAACTCATTTTCTAGAAGATTCTCTTCTAGAACCTTCGTAACCTCTTCTATTTTCCAAGCTTTGAAACAGGTTCGCACCCTACCTATAGATTAGACTGCGAACAGTTCGCACTCCAAGTATAGGGTTGCCTGTGAGAATGAAGGATTTTCTCACCCTATAACACAGGAAGCCTGCGAACTCATCTTAAAAATATGCTTTTTAGAAGACAACAGACACTTTTCTCAGGAAAAAGGTCTTCATGAGAGAATGGACACATAACTTGTAGAGACATCACTAGAGTGACGAAAATAATGTGTAACAACTGTAGAAGAAAATAAAGCATGCACTCTTGAAAGGATATAATATTTAGTTATCCAAGTAGCTTATAGGTCTTGTATTTGATGACAATAAATATAGAGGAAACACTGATTGTTTAACAAACAGTTGGTTTGGTGTGATTACAATAGTTGAGTTACTAAATTGTAAACACTCAATTATCAAAGAGACATTTAAAGAGACCAGAAATATGGAGTACAAAGGGGAACATAACTCAGACTACACAAATATTGGAATCTTTGTTTGCGCTTGTATTAATTCTCACAAAAGGAGATTTTCTCTTAATTACATTTAGAAAGAATAAGCCTTTGTTCAATCTTTGAAAAATGTATTTATACAAAAGGTTCTCAACCCTAAGAGGTTGGCATTCTCCTTATTTCTTAAATAGTAAAATTACAAAATGTAAAATATGAAACGATTCACTTGCATATCCCTTATCTCTTTGCTATGCTGGTGGAGGCATTTTTCCTTCTTGTTCTCCAGATCATAAACCATTGGTCTTCTAATCATGATCTGTACAAATGATGTTTACATTATATCTCATTGGTTCCCGGAAGTGTTTCCTTTTCCCTTCTCAACACATTTGACACACATGCCCACGAATTATACCACCAATATGGATGACTTTGTTAAGTCATTTGCCTCAAACATATATAATTTATTTTCTAAGTGAGGCAGTTTGTATTCCATTCTCCTGTCTTCTAAAACTATAGACTATAGTTGCATACTGGGCTTCACTAGCCACCTATCTATTTGAGTAATATCAATCTATTTTAATTTCAAGATTTCATCCCGAGCCTCTTCCATGTTTGTCTTGATATTAAGTTGATTATTTTCTATATCAACTTATCCCAAGACTTCAAAGATATTATCTTTTCTGAGGCCTAATGACTCTTTGTCAAGTGAATGAAAAGTTTCTTCACAATCCTTCTTCACTTCCTTAGCCATTCTTTTACTTTCCACTATGTTAGTCTCCTAGGTCTTCAGTATAAAATTGCCTCTGGTTTGTTCCGAGGGAGACAATATGGAGACCATAGATACTCCTTCTCTTGCTGACGTGACAACTGCTTCTTGGAAAGTGACCTGAGAAATAATAGCCTCTCTCTCCTTAAAAAACATGTTATTTAAGGATTGGTAGACCACCCGAAAATGTTTTTGGACAACTTCTACCTTAGTGAAAAGGCTTTGTTGTGTTGATCCCAGATTCTCACGCACCTCCAATGCCTTTGCTTGGAAAACTCTCATATCTCTACAATTGTATTTTCAGTCGAGTTTATTCTGACATGTAGTTGTTTTACCAACTCTCCCTGTTGAAAGGCTCATTCACTACTCGCCTGTGCGTTCTTGTGCATTTCGTCGAGACTGGATTTGAGCTACAGGATTTCCTTTGTATCACAAAATTTAATCTACTCAAAAATCTTGTTCATCTCACTCCTAAATTCCTACTCTATAGTATTTAATTTGTCCTGTAATTGGCTTACCAGTAGATCCTTTTTCTTCAACTTCTCCTTCAGGTTTCCCACTGAAAACTGGTTTGTTGTTGAAAAAGATCCCAACGAGATTGCAACATATATAGAGAATTCTTCTTCTTCTAGGGCCTTCCCATCCAATAGCACCCTATGATTATTGACAGTCACACCATCCCTTTGATGCATTTCTCTTCTTACTATCTCCCTTCCCTTCTTACTGAAGGATAATTCCGAAGGAGGCATCTCTTCTGCCAAAATAGGTACAAGATATTTTATGAATACAACTTTTGCACTCAGGTTCCCTCTACTAAACTGTAAGGGTGTGACAAATTGGATAGGACTTCCTATCTCAATGGATGTTTTCTTATCGACTGTGTCAATAGTTGGTTTACCCGATGTGGACAGTGGATTTTTTAATCCCCTTTTTATCAAGGCCTCAGTCTGAGTTTCAGCGTGATCGCTTGGTGGATCTATCAATGTGGTGTCTTCCTTCTGAGTTAGAACCTTAGTCTTCTCCAAACTTTCTTGAGCATCCTGTTTACTGGAGCTCCTTGTTTCCAAGCTTTGGGTCTCACCTTGTTGTGTAGCTTGAGGTATTAGGGTCTCTCCCTGCAATACTTTGGGAAGGCTATTTCTTCGATGCTTCTGGAAGTTATAAAACTCGACCAATTTTTCTGGAGCCAGAGCTTGAACTCGACTTAATACCTCCTGATAGGACCTTGCTCTTTGGAATACTTCATCCTGAGGAGAATATTCATGTTCATATATTTTCAAATTGCAGAGGGCCATGTGATTACCTACAATCTTCAGCAGATCATGCTTCTTGAATTCAATATTGACTAGCTTGATTTCTTCTAGGGTCCTGGACTCTACTTTCGAATGGCTAAAATCAAGCAGAGAAAACATACCAAGCTATAGGGGGAAGGCGGGCCATACCCTTTTCTGGACGATTTCATCTCCTTACTAACTCCACCATGCATAGTTTGACGTGCTACTTCGTAGCACACCAATTGATCTGGTAAATATTCAGGTAGAGCATGTGGAGGAACTTAACAACCGAAAACCCTAATATAGGAGAAATTCTCTGTAATGTGCCAGTCAGCTATCTTTCCTAGATTAGCCACTATTTTGTCAGAAATCCTGGGAGGTAGAAAACCATATATAACGGTATGCATCAACACCACCACCCAGTTTCATATTTCATAGAATAAATCCTTCAATTTATCTTCCTAGAGTTTCGAATGATAAACATGTATGGGCTCAACACTAGTTGGAGTCTAGTTCCAACTCATTAGAGGATCAGGTGTCATAAAATAGATGACGTCCATGATATAAGCCGACATGAAGAATGGGGCAGGCTTCCCCTTGGATTTTTGTGACTGATATTCTATAATCTCACTAACCAAACTATTTGATAACATCTTGGTCCAATCAAAAGAATACCCTTTTGCCACTATGTGCATAATAGGCACCCACGGTAATAAGAAATGGGTTTTGTTTTCCCTCCCATATAGTATACACATCATCATCGCTATATACATTATGTGAGGCTCTAGTGAAGAGACTGCGTATATGCCATGGGAGTAAGATCTGAACTTCTCAGGGCGAGGGTACCAATCTTTAATTAAGTCAGGTAGGTTTTTTCCATATTGGACACATTCCTTCTTGTCAAAGTCCACTATGAAACTGACATTGTAAGTGAAATTTGGTGCTGGATACAGTTTGTACATTACCTGTAAATGTTCTGGCTGGAAAGACCCAACTCTGACCTTTTGTGAATTGAGGATGGTCCTAGTCGGGATATCAACATTTTCCAGTGACCAACCAATCATACCATTGTAAGGCATGAGTCTAGGCCTCGTTTTTATCTTATGTATCTCTAATTGGGATACAATTTTGTATTTGGTATCCATGGTCTCTGTCTCCTCATCACTTGAATCATCTAGGAAATTAACCAATTCATACTATAGAATATTGAATACTTGTTTCCATGATTTAATGGTGCCTATGCTTCTGGGCAAGGTGTCGGAGAGGACATCTATTTTCTAGATCGAACTTTCACCAGGTGCTTTAGTTTCTTTTCATGGAGCCATGGTATCAAGCCACAACACTCTGTTATCTGTCACAGGGAATGTGCAAAATTCTTTATCTTGAAAGCTTGTTGCTCAGTAAAAATGCACAATGAAATTCAAATTCATTACTCTTTTATTTTCTTAATGAATAAGATTTAGGCGGTGGTCTAGGATCTCATTTGGAATTATTTCCATAAATCAATTATTAATGCCATTAATTTTCGGGAAAAGAATAGATGAAATTTGAATTTATCTGAGTCATTATTTAGTGAAGGATTAATCATGTGATAATCATCGTTAATGCACCAGTTAATCACACTTATTGTTAAGTAAATTTCAAAATTTTGGATCTCAAGATATCCTAGAACATTTCAAGGTATGACTTTTGAAACGTGAAATCACAATGTGATTAGGTAATTTTAATCATGTTTAACCCTTTTAAATAATCATAATTAACCTAAGATAGTTTCATGATTTCGGATATTGAGACTTTAATAGTCACTCGAGATAGGATCCCCGAAACGTGAAATTTCGATAAGATTAATTAACCATTAATTATTTTTAATTATTAATTAATCTGGTTTAATTGTTAATATAGTTTTGCAATTTCGGATATCAGGGCTTTGGAGTTGTTAAATGTTGAAATGCTTGCATCGCGAAACTCTGAAACTTGACATTTCGAATGTAGTCTTTAGTGATTTGACTTTTTAATGAATAGGCGACTCCATAAATTTTAAGAGATTAGGGTCATTTGATTAAAAGGAAGACTTCATGAACGGTGAGAATCAAGCATGCGTTATTTATTTTAAAAGGAAACATAATTTATTTAAAGACTAAAGTTCAGAATATTATATATGTTCCAACATAGGCTCCATCTATGGATTGTGTCTCCCTGTGAGACGTAGAAGAATGGTAGACCAAATGCCTTTATTGGGTAAATGGAGTCATTATTGCAGTTCTGTGGAACACTTTCGGAAAAATATCATACTGAAACAAGAGTTTCGACCGTAACTTAGAAAACCTTCAAAACACATCAAATCATGACTTTCAGTTAGGCTATTCGAAATTCCTCTTTGTTAAAACTGTCTTCAGATTTGCTTAAGATAATCAAAACAACCTTAACCTATCTATCAGACTCT
This sequence comes from Picea engelmannii, assembly GCA_009831015.1. Classification (NCBI taxonomy): domain Eukaryota; kingdom Viridiplantae; phylum Streptophyta; class Pinopsida; order Pinales; family Pinaceae; genus Picea; species Picea engelmannii. Next base: position 74,942 of record ML805072.1, on the reverse strand, counting down.
ATTTGATCTTGTTCGTATCAAGGAAAATGATTTTAATGATTTATTTAGGGAGTCCTATGTCGGCTTAGAATGTAAATCTTGTCGAAAATGGAACTAACTACCAGAGTAGATTATAATAAATGTGTAACAACCTTGCAGATATCATAGACATTGTTTCACTACCAGCGATATTGTTCAGTACCCCGATGAAGTTATCTAATTCCCTCATTGAATTTCCTTTCACCACTTCAATTATTCATTTTTCATTTAAATGATAAGATGAGGGCGATAATTTAATGAATTTCCTTTCATCATATCTTTTTGGACTAGATGGGTGCAATCATTTAATGAATTTCCTTTCACCATCTGTCTTATATTTTTTTATAAACATGAAGTGGGGGAAATCAATTTGTATGTGATATATGAGGGATGATATATGTTTATAATTTAGCAACAGAGTTCTGTCAACTCACTTTGATTACTCTAGGTTAATCCTCTTCCAACCTTCAAAACACCTCGGCCTATAAGGAAGTTCTCATGGGAAGCTTTTACTTTCCAGGGACTTGCCTTGAGCGAAACTAATCAGTTTGAGTCTGTTAGAAAGGATAAAGTAGTCATATTTTCTTAAATTCAAATTGAGAGAAGCGTATAAATTTTCGGCTAACATTATTTTAAGACATGTTTATGAGTTTTCAGAGTTAAGATGAAATATTCTCTCCGTGAAGACCAAAAAGGGGAAAAAGAGAATCAAAGATAATAAAACTTTAGGATGGGCAGGATAAAATAGTAAGAGTACTCAAAAGTTCTGTTGCGAGAAGGGTCAATATCACATATGTTTTTTCAGAGATTATCGTATTCTTTTTAGATATTTTATTCATATTTAATTTTTATTTCAGTTTTTATTCTATTTCATTTTTTATTTTGATATTTTAATTTTATTTAAATCAGAGAAGACTTTTAGGATTAATCCATAATTCTTATGTTCCTCTCATTGTTAATCAGGTGAAATATTTATATGTATGGGACTTCCTTCATATTTATCTAAATCTCTTTGAAAATTTTAACTTGGTTCAGTAGGTTAGAAACTCATACCTCAAAGTTTCTTTATATTTTCAACTAAGAAAACCACGTATTTATCACTTGTTTTGAGAGAATGTCAATGTTTTGAAACATGTTTCTGATATCTCCTTATCTCTCAATTGTCAACAAGCATTCTACATAAAGATAAACACGAGAAATGTCAGAAACTTCTCGAAAAATAAATAGTAGTTGTTACTTATTTTTGATATTTCCTTTTTTTTTTTAAATCAACAAACCTGACCGTATTTACAGTGAAAGTGGAAACTTACCAAAGAAATGAAAATTTCGAAAAACAAGGAAATCAAATTGGTATATATAGTGAGAGTTTGGAAACATGTTTATTGCATAAAGTGCTTCAGGTAACACCCGTTTATAGGGGCATTAAGGACTTGCCCGTCGATGTTCTTGAACAAGAAAAAATTCTTTCCTTCAGAAGCTATGACCCTAAAGGGTCCACACCAGATGTGATCGAATTTTCCATGTTTGCCATCATCCTCCTTCCTAGCATCCCATTTCAATACGATTTCTTCGGGAAGGAACTCCCTATATTTATCCTTCTTATCAAATAGGGCTTTCATATTGTCTTGGTATTTCTGGAGTTTCTCATCCACCTTAGCCCTATTCTGCTCGAATTCTATTAATTGGTTGATTCTTCGGGTGATATCATTAGGTTCTTCCTTTGAATCTTGCCATAGATTCATTACCAATAGAGCTAGGTTTATAATTAGTACCACTTTAGTCTTGTACACCATTTGGAAAGGAGACATTCCAATCGATTTCTTAGTGCCTATCAGATTCGCCCACAAAGCGTATTTCAGATGAACATGCCAGGCTTTCTTATTTTCGAGTAGCACCTTTTTTATTATGGTGATTAAGATCTTATTTGATGATTCAGATAATCCATTTCCTTGAGGATAGTAAGTTGTGGAATGTCTTAGTACAATATTTTACTTTTGACAAAAACTAACCATTGCTATAGATTTGGATGCTTGGGCATTATATGTAACTATCTTTCGAGGACAGCCAAATATGGATAAAAAAATTTCCTCTAAGAAATCTATCACCATTGAGTCTGTAGTGTTTTTAGTTAGAATGGACTCAACCCGTTTAGGGAAATAATCTATTACAGTCAAGATCCATTTATGTTGTGTGCTTGAATGTGGATGAATTTCTCCAATAAAATCCAGACCCCACTGTTGAAATGGCACTTCCATCTTGACTGGGTCAAGGGTACTGTGGGGAGTTTTTGTTTCCCTGAGAATAATTGACAGGGATTACAGGACCTGACTTTAGTATTCACATCTATAAATAAATTTGGACAATAGTATCCAACTCTTAGGATCGTATAAGTCATTGCCCTCTAGGCGTGGTATCCTCCACACACCCCTTCATGAAACTCATTTATGACTTTCTCTATTTCAGATCTTGTTAGGCATCTTAATAAAAATCTTGATGGGTCTTTCCAATACAACTAGATGTCAACAATACAATATTTTACCATGTGTAGCTTCAGTGTTCTTGCCTTGGAAGGAGTCATATCACTCAGGCACTACAAAGTCAAGTGATATGAAGCTATGTCGCTATACCAGACAGAGGAAGAAAATTTTTCTTGGATCTCGGTTGCAGGTATAGTGACATCAAACTCGTCTATGTCTGGAAAACCTTCATAATATTGCAGGTGATTTATTCTGAGTGCTGTGAAATTTGATTCAGCTAATAACTTAGCCAGGCCTTGAACTTTTATAAGTTTTGTTGGTTTGACCTCAAGATCAAATTCATGGATCTTGGCAAGCCATCGGCCTCTCTACCATCACTATCAGGTTCAACCAATATATCTTTAACAGAACTGGTAGGTACATACATAATTACTTTAGAATGCAACACGTAGGTCCTGGAAGATTTTAGGGTCTTCACCATTACATATTCTTGATTTTCTAGTATGTCGTATTTCAACTCTGCGTCTCTAAGGATTTTGCTGAATAATGCTATTGATTGTTCAAACCCTTCCTCATTCTTCTGTAAGAGTATAACTGCAATTGTATGTTCTGATGCGAATGAGAAGACCAAGAATTATTTCATGTAATAAGGACTAGCTAGCATGGGTTCTTCTCCTATAAATTTCATGATACGTTAGAAGGAAACTTTAGCTTCAGTTGTCCATTTGACCTCACTATCCTTTTTTAGCATATCTATAATCAACTTTACAATTTCAGCGAAGTTCAGAATAATTATTCTTAAAAAAATTATTTTTCCTAAAAAAGATTGGATTTCCTTTCTGTTCCTAGGAATATTTATTGTATCTATAGCTTCAACCCTCTTCGAGTTGATTTTAATTCCATATATAAATACTATATGGCCCAAGAGTTTACCTTCCTGCATTGCAAGATGAGATTTCTTGGGGTTCAGAGACAAACCGAATTTTCGACATTTCTCAAACGTTTGTTTGAGGTGTATTAAGTGCTTTGCATCAGATTTAGAAAACACAGTTAAATCATCAGTATAAATGACAACAAACTTATCTCTTTCACTGACGAAGGCGATGTCCATCACTCATTGGAAAGTGGCTCCTACGTTCATCAGACCGAATGGAATTTTATCATATATGAAAGTACCCCATGGGGTAGTGAACGTGGTTTTTTCTTTATCGTCCTCGTGGAATGCAATTTGTTTATAACTTGAAAATCCATCAATCATAGACATTCTATTAGCTTTAACAACTTTCTCCAAAATATGATCCATTTTAGGTAGTGGATAATTATCTTTGAGGGATGATCTATTTAAGTTTATGGAATCCACACAAAGTATGATTTCACCATTTTTATTCCCGACTGGCACTAAATTGGCTACCTGCTTGGAATAATTGAGTGGAACAATGATATTCGCATCCAGAAGTTTCTATACCTCCCTTTCTATCACAGGTAGCAATATAGGATTTATTTTTCTGAGCTTCTTCCTGAAAGTTTTTACACCCTGCTTTAAATGGATTTTGTGTTCGATTACATTGGTATCATAGGTTCTCAATTCGTCATAAGACCAGGAGAAGACATCTTTGTATTTATTGAGTAAATCAACATATTTTCTTTTCATTTTAGTTGGAAGTTATTTATATATTTTTACTAGCTTAGGAGTTTCCTTGGTGCCTATATTACAATCTTCAACCTCTTTAGGTTGAGGTTACAAAGTAGACTTTAAGGGAATATCGTCGTGATCGAATAATCTTTATAAATGAATCAAACCTTTTGGGATCTGATTTTTTTTCAGTACCAACATGTGTTGATTAGTGATCTTATCCTGGAACTCCTAAGGATCTTCACCTTCCTGCATGACCCAAGCAAAGTCATTATGATTTTCCTGATCAATGTGTGTTTCGGAGAATTCATCGACCATTTCTAAAAATTGTTTGATCTGATCATCATCTTCAAATGCCTGCTAGTGTTGAACATTATTTGGTATTGAAGGCTGGTGTCTCATTTCTATGTGATATTTTAGCTTCAAAACTATAGGTGGCATGAAAGTCGCAACCGCTTTCGCTAGGGAGTCAACTTGTTGATTTTCTACCCTGGGAATATGATGAATATTGAATGATGAGAAAAAGTTTTCGATCAAATCCCAGGTGAAGTTCCTATATGATATCAACCTTGGATGTTTGGCCTGATATTGCTACCTAATCTGTTTTACAATCAATTTTGCGTCACCATAAACTATCAGACTTTTAATTTTCAACTTTCTGGCAGCCTCTAATCCTAAGACAAGAGCCTCGTATTCACATACGTTATTAGTATAGTCAATGTCCCACTGCAATCGATATGAGAAAGGAATAATAAATTCATCATCGAGTGCCACAAACAATACCCCAGCTCCTACTCCTTCCCACGACAAAGAACCATCAATATACATCTTCCAAACTCCTACACTATTTGCATTTTTATTTGTTTTTTCTTCTTCTATGCAACTTTCTTCTATACATTCATCTAAACTATCATCAATTGATAATATAGAGTTCCCTAAATCTTGATCAGTGACATATACTAGATAGTTATTTGGGTTTTGTGGGTCACTTACAATATATGTGAATCTCATCTCCCTGTACAGATGGGTGAACTGCTCATCCAAGATCGGGTTCGTGGAATAAGTCATATCCAGTTGCAACAATCCTCCAAGTTTATCACCCCAAGACCTGGAAAACAACATGCCATACTTTACAGGAACATCAACAACAACTACATCCATGAGAATACTTTTCACAGGGATCTGTACAAGATTAACTACTAAATCTTTAATCATGTCGAGGCACTTAAATTTTCTTGAATCAAAATAATACAAGTCTCGATAGGGTCTAGTAACCTCAAGGCCTAGTTTTTCCATAATGGATTTTGGAATTAAGTTGTGCGAGGCTTAAGAATCCAACATACATTTATGTAGCAAGTGATCATGCACAGTCAACGTGATATAAAAAGGAGTGATAGTGTATTTGGCATTTTCGATATGTGGAACAAACATTATAGTAGGATTATCATCTTCCAAGTTAATAGAATCCGCATGACTTTCAGTATCTGAGAAATTAATCATCTTAGAAATTTGTTTTATGTACATTGGATATTTTTCCAGTTCAACCAGAGGTACCAGAATTTTAATTTTATTGATTTCTCTTTCTAGATTGAAACTTCCAATCGTCTTTTCATCCTCCCTGGATGGTATCTATGTGTCTCTTTTTTATGTTCTATTGGTTTGTGTTTCCTTTGTTTCGGCCGTCTTCATTTTGGTATCTTGCGTCTCAACTGTCTTTGTTTTAGCTGTTATCTTTTCGGTGGATGGTTGAGAGGTCTCATTCTTTTTACTTCTCGACAAAATTTTCTTGGGTGGATCGGTTGTAGAAATTTTATCTCTAGGCCTTAAATTATATTTTTGTTGAAGTTTGGCCATTATAGAGTTGGCTATCCCTTGATAATCTGAGTCTCCCATATTATTTATGCTTACCTTGTCTCCAAACAGTGGTTCTTGATCTAAAGACCTTTTGTAATCCTGTCTGGTCAGGTGAGGTTCTTGGTCATTATCACTGTGGTTGCCTATATCTTCATCAAATCCCTCAAAATCTTGTCCATCATCGCTTTGCATAAAGTTTTCTATTTTGAAAGGAGCTTTGATTTTCTGATCCTCATTTTTTACTGGTCTCTACTAGATCTATGGATTTGGATTCCTTTTTAAGTCTCTCCTAGCAAAAGGATCAGGCTTAGCCTGGTCTAATTCCATTATGGAGATCTTGTTTGATAATTCTTTTATTATTTTGGACATATCATCCATTTTGTCCTCAATGGACTTCCCAAATCCGAAAGTTCCAGCTTTGTCCCTTAAGCGCTTAGTGTATTTGTTTCATGTTTCAACCTTCACTTTTAGTTTACAAGATGCTATCATGTTTGACTCAATTTCGATGGATTTGTCTTGCATTCTGGTGAGATCAACAGATCTTCTTTCTCTCAAAAGTAGGACAAAGTTTGGCTCGAAAGCTCCTGCAAAAGTTACTTTAGTTGCAGGTTGTGAGGGTTTAAATTCTACCAAAATTTTATGATAAATTTTATTAAACCTTTGGATGAAATCTAAGGCTAACTTTGAATTCTTTTTTCTCAAGGCCCCAAATTCTGATAGGTAATATAAGTGACCTTTTCTCTCTCCCCACTGCCTTAAGAAGGCGGTTTCCAGTGCATCATAAGATGCTATAGATCCCACTGGAAGCCCTCGAAACCAAAGTCTTTCTTGGCCTTCAAAGTTTTGCACCAAAAGTCTCGAATAAACATCCTCATGCTCAATGCCGAGGATATCAACGAATTGGTTGAAAAAGTTTATGTGCTCTATTGCCGTTAAATCTCCCTCTCCTATGAACTTTGTTAAATTATTCATGTAATTTTTAGGTAGGTCATGAAGGACAAGGGGAAGGGATAGAGGAGAGTATCTAGTAGCTTCCTTGGAAAATATACTGGGAGGGGGAGGTGGTGACCCTTGCTCGCCTCCTCCTCCGACACCACCTCTGGCGCCACCTCCTCCAATTATACCCATTTGAATGTGAGGGGATGAACTTTGAGAGATGGAAAGGGGGTTTTCGTAAACTTGTAGTGGTTCTTCAACTACTTTAGAATGAGGAGAATGAAGTTCTATAGACAGATCAGTAGGAGACAAAAATTTTGAAAAAGGGGAAAAAGGGAAATGAGGGTTGGGTTCTTCGGACTTACAGGATATATAGATAGGAGAACTAATAGGAGTTGAATCAAGATACACGATATACTCCTCATATTTTCGTGGAATAGAAACCTTTACTTCAAGGATCCGTGAAATAAAAGCATGTATCAAAAGGGGTCCTTTACCTTTATTAGTAGAGGGGGGAGTCAAAATGGTCTCAACTTTTATCTCAGGTAAAAGAGGTTCGGGGTTTATAACTTTAGTTTCAGGTTTATTAGTTGATGTATCTCCAAAGTGGCTTTATGTGTAACCCTCTTGTGAGGTTGACTGTTCAAGTGGAACCTTAGAATTAGTTTGCACAGCTTTGGGTTGGTAAACCTTACTTGTGGGTGCAACAACTTGCTTGGGTTTTTGTTGGGCCCATGATTTGATCAATTTTATGATAGTAATTAGATACTTTTTTCGAATGTAAATATGCATTTTTCATGTTTTGAATAAGATTTTGAAGAGATTTTGTGCCAAAATTCTATGATCGACACTAGGTATGCATAATTCATGTTTTATGGTGATCTTGACTATGATTCAATATGATTTTATGTTTCCAAAAATCTAATTCACATTTTTTGGTGTTACAGGGAAAAAGCGTAGCATGTTTTTACATTCGACACTCAGTCCGATACTCCATCAAGTACTCAATCTGGTACCCGGTACAACACTCCGTATGACACTCTGTCCTACACAAAAACAATGGAATATTTGGCGGTTATGGTATTGGCATCTAGTGATGGGCGAATCAAAAACATGGGTTTTGCAAGTGCCCATGCCCTCCAGCCACTGAAATCTTGACAACTCAATTTGGGTTGTTATGTTAGGCGATTATTGGCTTGCTTCATTTCGACATTTAGGGCATCTTAAATGAAATTTACTATTTTTATAAGAGGATCGACCCTCCAATGGTTGACCTCTCAGTTTGTAAAGATTATAAATACCACCTCAGTGGTCAAACAATGGGAAGAAGTCATGTGTTAGAGACAAAAATGATTTTATCTCTGTCTTGCCATTTTCGTTTTGCCAGACTATGTAAACCTGTGTTTTTAAGTTTTAATAGTGAAATCACTTTGTTTAGTTCGTGGTGTGCAATTGAGGAGTGACCACGACTTGTTGGGGGGCCAACTAGCAGTCTGGTTAACTATTTTATGAGTTTGATTGTGAATTAGATAACGTAGATGTCATTTTATTTATTTTTTTGTACATGAATTGTCATTTTGCTTCTTCGTTATTTAAATTACTATTTATAATTTAATTGGTTTAATTTATTTTTTGTAGGTTGTTATGAGGAATCTTGTTAGTATGCAATGAATTCTTAGTTGGTAGAAGCAAGCTTGAAATCTTAGAGACTAACCGTGTGTGTAGCTAGATGATAAATTAAGTTTTCTTTATGTTGAAATAGATGATAAAAAGAGAGTTTTAAAACAAAGATTTTCATTTATGATTTATTTGACAGGGTTCAGTGGATGGATGTTATAACCCTAAAATTGCACCATGCATGCATACCTGACATCAGGCCATCTTACTTGCTTTTTTTGCCAAGTCATCATTTGAACAACTCTTCTAAAAAAACATATTTTTGAAGATGTATGTGCCCTACACCACTACTGACCATGTACACATGATTGTCGCACCTCTACAACTCGCGTGCATACACTAGCTACACCATTATAGCCCGCGTATACTCACAAAAAGCATGAAAAATAAAAAAGTTACAAAGGGATATGGGTTTTCAGGTAGTTACCTAACCATTTGACTGCCCATAGTCGGTCACCCAACCGAATAACTATATTTTTGGCCTATAAAAGAAGGTTTTGGGGTTCCATTCCTACAATATTCATGAGAGAAAAGAAACTCTGCCCATTTTAGTATTCCCCCTTTGCCCCAATATTTTGCGACCACATTGTGAGTTTGAGCCATAATTCCTTTTTCCATCCCTTTTTCCTCCATTGCAAACCCTTGCCATCTCCCTAGAGAGAACTGAAGAGGAGAAGAATACGTGAAAGCAGTTGGTGCACAGTGAAGAGGATCCCATGAAACAGACTGAGGAGCAGTTGATGGTCTCATATTATAATAGAATTTGTGATATTAATATAAAGAAATACTTTTTCCGTCCTGCTAAATGATGTCTTCAATCTTCATGATTTATTTGTATTTTTGTTATGATATCTAACCCACTAATCCATATATAGAATTCATGCTTGTAGTTTCTTGTTTGTTTTTTGGTGAATGTAAGTTGTCCTTGGGAGGAGATTTGCAGTTGAGAAACAATTGAGCGCAAAGGGATCGACACCAGATGCAAAATTTAAGGTAAGATTACCAGATCCCTATACTTTATTTTTTATGTATGATTCTAGGGTAATGTCAAGATAGTTGTTAAGAGTAGGAGACTTTAGATGGTTAGCTCTACCTTCAATTTATAACCCTAGTGTATTCCATAGGGGGTTTCCCCTCTATAGAAGAATTGGTGACCATACTGGAGAAATCTCTAGGTTTTTTAGGGGATATTATTTTTGGGTGTTTTAATTGGTTTAATTTCCTTTTTTGAGTTTCTATAAGTGGCCAAGTCTTTAAGGGATTCTAGTCTTCCATACCAGTATTCCATGCCTTGTCATCTTGACTATTGTTTTATTTTTTTTAGAAATTTAGAGAGGTGTACACGGCCTGTAGTGGTTCTGCATGCATACATACATGCCCTACCTTTAGACAACCTGCGTACATACGCAGGCTGATGAAGTGTTAGTAGCATGCCTGTATTGAGAATTTTTTTTTAAAAGAAGATGAAGTCATCCTCTTCCCTGTCAGAAGTCATACTTCTCAGGGGTTTTCTTGATCTAGTCCTAGTCTCTGTTATAATAGTCTGTAGCCTAGGTCTGACCTCAGTATAGTTTTTTTTTATCAAAGATTTCTTGTGTTTTCTTTATTAGGGTTTTTATATGAGTTTGTGAGTCTGTTCTGATCTGCCTGTTTGGTATTGTCAGTGACTTTCTGCGATCCGCAGTGGAACAAAATTCATTTCTTGGTCTTGTCTTCATTTTTCCCTTTTTTTCTTTAGAGGAAAAGAAAATAATTCATTTTCAAATTTCTTGTTTTGAAGCATAAAATAATAAAAAATAAAAATTCATTTCTTTGTTTGGTAAAAGTAGTTGAGGTTAGTTGCTTTATATATCAAGGAAAAATAAAGTTTTCTTAAGTTCTTTATTTGAATACTTGGGACATTAAGTAGCTCGTAGTCGAGCGAAATCTTGTTTTAGGTTTTTCTTTTCAAAGATCTGAGAAAAGTAGTTATGAAATTTTTTGGTGAAAGATTTTAATTTGGAAAATCTTTATTTGTGAAGAAGAAGTAGTTTGTTTTCAGTTTCATTTTATGCTCTTCTCTTCCGTCTCTTAAAGAACATAACTGGTTCCACTTCCATTCCCTTTGACTTAAGACAACCACTAAAATTGACAGTTAATTAAAAGTTATTAGAATTTGTGTTTGTAGGGTCCATCAATTTGTTCTAGGCTAGAGCCTTGATTTAGGATTAGAGAGGAAACTCTTCAAGTCTACAAAAATAAACATAGGATTTTGTGCTAGGGAGTGCTTAAAAGTACAGTAACCATGAAAGTTATATAGGAACCCCCTCTAACAAAGGGGCTAAACATGAGGTCGCGTGCAGAAAGGTAGTAGAGATAACCCCTCCAAAGTCGGACCAAGCGTAGTGGGGAACACATATAGAGGGTTTATCTTGGGAATTCGTTGATTGCATTTTCCGTGGAGCTTCATGGGTCTCGAATTCATCTGAGGTCCTCAGGCATCTTTTGAAACACTTGCTTTCTATACCCTTGATGGGTTTTGGGCTTCATACCCTGCTCATAGTGGTCCACTCGACTGTCGACTGTACCTGCCAAGTGACTGTTCACGTGCTGGAAACCTATTTGCCTTTATCCTAGTGACTTACATAGGTGAATGCGGGGCTATATCATGGTACCTAGGACAGACATTGGACCATGCTTTGTAGAGTATACCTGGAGGGCGCTTCTCTATTCGATTTTCACTTACACCGGTAAGTTTCTCTAGTGTTAGCTGGTGTCACTGTTCTTCCAACTAGCTAGTGATCTGCTTGTCTTATCTCATAAGAGATTTTTCTAGTGTGTGTTGGTATTTAACATTAATAGAAATCCCTAGTGTGTCATTGATATTCTCACACTATGGAATATCAGGAGCTCTGTTGGTTGCGAAGGCTTCTGGGCCTGCCGCTGGTTAATCTAGAGCCACCCTCGCCATTGCTAAGGTGAAGACTAGACTAGAAAGGGTCTTTCGAGGTGACCAGGCCACAGGAAACTATGCCCGACCCATCTCTGAGAGGAGAAAATTTGATTACGGAGGAACCAACCATTTTTTACCTTGGAGCGGAAGCTCTTGGTCTGTATAAACCTATGATCATTGATCTATCAGTGCCCATCATTGTACAGGTTGACCCTTATGAGTGTTAGATAGTGTCACAAGTAGCGGTGGAGACAAATGCTGCTACTTCTTCAGGGAATCCTCATACTCCCACTACGACTGTCACTACAGGGTGTTTTTCTCTTCCTAACCAACCGTTGCCAGTCCAGCCCACTATGGTCTCAACCACCTGTATCTCGGGCAATGTTTTGATTCTATCTATGGCAGTGATCACTGCTCCTTTCACCCAGAGTGTGATAGGCCCTCTTCTCTCATACGAGATGCTTGGCTTCAATACGAACTCTATCCTTTCCTACTCCACTCAATAGACTTTAGGTATGGGGGCAGGGATCTCGAACGCTCCTTTGCAAGGATCCATGTGGGGCACTTCATCTCCCTATAACACTTTCCCTTATGGAGGGGGTCATATACCTCCTTCATCGCCTTCGCTCGACGATGTTCACTAGCACTCCATTGAGCCAAACGTAAACTAGGTAGTCAAGGAATTCCTTTTTATAACATTCTGGTAGGTTCAAACTTGTTCTCTTTGTTCAATATGTTTGGTAACAACGCATTCTTGTCAGCTTCCATCTCGGTCGGGGGAAACCCTAGTTATGGACAACAAAATCCTATGCAAGGTACTATTCCTGCACAGGGGGCAAACTCAGAAATTCCTTCCTCACAAGGACCTTGGAATCCATGGTAGGGATCATTTCCCTCATCAGGGATGCTAACCGAGGGAAACCCCTTCCATAGCCAATGTAACCTTTGGCAAGGCTTGGGACCTATGCCCGTCGGATTGACAGGGGGAAATCCCTCCCAAAATCCTTGGAATTGAACATAAGCACAACCTTCTACGTCCTATTACGAGAGTCAGTTGATGACATCTCAATAAGCGCATAAATCATATGCTGGTCATGATCATGGTTATTACTAGAACCCTGGCCAACAACCTAACTTTTCCTGGCAACCTGGTGCCAACCAAACTCCGAGCTCTTTTTTCCTTAGTTATAACCAACAACCCAAATTACCATTTTTGGCAACTTTGCACTTGCCATAATTGACAAGGTTATTAAACGACCCCATATGTCATGATCTGTGTTGGCCTCCTATGCCAACCAATCTGCCTTTAGATATTCCAAAGTTTGAAGCTAAGCCTAATGAAGATCCAGGTGATCGTGTGACTACCTTCCATTTATGGTGCTCATCCAACTCATTGAGAGATGACTCTGTCCAGTTGCATCTGTTTCAATGCACTCTCATCGGGAGTGCTACAAAATGGTACATTGAGCTCGACCGCTCAAGATACTCTACCTTTGGTGAATTGGCAATGGTTTTCTTAAACCATTTTCAATTACCTGTGAGATACGACATCGGTACCGAGTTGTTGGCCAACTTTGAACAGAAAAAAGTGGACCATATCAAAGATCACATCCGAGAATGGAGATGTCCGAAGAGTTTGATAAAAGTACCAGTCCCACCATCATTCCTACTTGAGTGGTTCCTTAAGTCTTCGGTACCTCAGTTATCCAAAGACGTAGCAATGTCGGGGGTATTTTAAGAAGAACAAGCAATAATGAGAGCTCAATAGCTAGAGTTGATTTACTCTCAGTTTGGTTTACCTTACAAAGTTTTTCCAGATGCACCATGGTCGATACTTGACAAGAACAAACAAATATCTAGACCACATGTCGATGGTATTGTTGGTTCATTACAAATGAAGCCCGTTGATTAGTTGTCAAATAAATTAAAACAATTGTCAATACAACAAACCACTGGTTTGGCTACTCCCCCCACTCAAACGTCAGATGTGCAAAGTGTGCAATTGGCAAACCCGAAGGCCACCCAACATCCTGAAGAAAAGAAGAAACAATGAAATAAGGGTAAGGGGGATAAGAAACCTACCAATAATGTTGGTGGGGGAAACACAGAAAAGAATAAGTCGAAGTATTCATGTAACCTTTGCATGAAAGACCATCTGACTCACATGTACCCTCGGCTTGCGGAGGCCCAGAAGTTATTGGTATAGTAGCATCCTGTTGTGTTAACAATCCCATTTCCACATGGGAAAAATTTTAATCAAGACTCTTCCAACATGGAAGAGGGAAGTCAGGGACCCCCTCCATCTTCGAGTAATCCTTCGTCTGCGAATGTGTATATGTTGAAAGGTAACATTGATATAACAACTAGGACACACGACTATGGAATTCCAAACACCTATGAGAAGGGTAAAGAAGTTGAAAACCCACCTCTTCCTCTCCAGATTGAGAATACGTTGGGAAAAAAAATGACACACATCCCAAAAGATGTGTTCAATAAAGATTCCCACAATCTAAACACAAGGGCCGACCATAACTAGTCTGTGGTGGAGGATTTGTCTCAAACCCCTTGTGCAATGTTTTCTTTAGAAGTCCTCTATATCTTCCCTTCCCAGAGAAAGGCTCTATTAGCTTCCTTAGGATTTGTTGAGACTTGTAATCCGGAAATGATCATGCTTGATACGACCAACTTAAAACCTCATCTCCCTTACCACGCGGCGTTTCAGATAGTAGTGGCTTACACCATGAAAAATTTTACTTGGAAGATTTTCTGCATGGTAGCTAATGAGGGTGCCTCGACATGTGTGATTTCATTGGCATGTTGGAAGGCCATTAGCCAACCCATTTTGTCTCCATCACCTACTCTTCTTACTGCTTTTGACGTTCATTCATTCCGACCACATGGAATCATCCCCTCTTTCCCTATGTAGTTAGGGGGGAAGACTGTGTGCATCGAGGTTGAAGTGGTCAATGCATCTCTCGACTACAATATCTTGTTAGGAAGGATTTGGACCTATGTTATCCATGTAGTGGTCACTACAGTTGTCCGGTTCTTGTTGTTTCCACATGAGGGCCATATCGTCTCCATTGATCAGTTTTTCTTCTCCCGTCCTGGCCCTTCATCGGGGGAATCCACGGTCTCGATGATTGATAACCCTCAACCCAAAATCATCAACATATGGGTTGGTTTGTTCCCACATTTGATGGGTACTTTCGATTACCCGCCTCCTTCCAGCGATGTTAGGTTCATATCGATTTTCCTCGACCAGCCTAAGGTTGAAAATTTTCAAGTCCCGTCATTTCGTATGACTTACTTTAATGATCCATGGAATCTTCCTTCCCCATCATCCATGATGGAAGGGACAGGGAACTATGGCATGGCCATGCCTTTGTCCACGACAGAGGTTGAGTACTCTATAGTCTAGCAAGCTTCCACTGATCCCGATCTGACTCCTGTACAGGAGTTAGATCTGGTTCTTGAGCCTATTTGGGCTCAAGGTTTCCTCATTGATACTGATTCTTTAGTCTTAGTATTTCCCTCAGATGAGGTGACTATTGAGGTAATGACTAGTTTGGACAAACCCTAGGATGATCTCCTTCATAGATCATATTTCCTCCCATAATTAAGAAGAATTGAAGAAGGTGAATTCACTTTGACTATGACTAGAGATAGGTCTTGTCCTATCAATCCTTTGGCTACTCACATATTTTACACTAAAGGAAATATGGAAAACATCACTAAAAATATACCTATTGATATCTCCAGAACCCATGGCATCATGAAGTGCCCCACCTCTGCTTCTCATGATGAATGTCGACGTATACGCCATCAGGCAAAGAACTATCTCATACTCGAGGAAACTTTGTATCGTCGAGGTGTAGATTGCATCCTTCGTCAGTGTCTCACTCATGAAGAAGAGGAAATCATACTTAACGAGTTCCACACTCGAGCATGTGGTGGTCATTTGTCTGGTTTGGAAACAATGCAAAAGATTCTATGAGCTAGTTACTTTCGGCCGACATTAATCAAATATTGTGTTGAACTGGTCAAGAAGTGCCACCCATGTCAGATATTCTCTCGGAAGATGAGGGAACACCCCTCTCCCATGTTTCCCATCATCACATTTGGTCCCTTCACCAAGTGGGGGATTGATTATACTACATGCAACCCCGCTTTAGCAAGGGGGCATCGTTATATCATCGCATCAGTTGAATAATTCATGAAGTGGGTTAAGGCTATGCCAACATTTAAATATGATGGCGAGACAACAACTCTCTTTCTGTTTAACCAAATAATAAAAAGGTTCACCGTCCTGAGAGAGATTCTCACTGAATATGCAAGTCACTTTCAAAATAAAATGATGTCTGAGTTAATGTCAAATATGTTGGACAACTGAGAGGGGGGGGTGAATCAGTTGTTACCGATCTTAAACAATTATGCTTCTTTTAGACTCTTTGTAGAAACACTGAATGATGATCACAATAATGCAGGGAAATAAACAATGTCACATTCAACATTAGTCACATATATGAGAAACACAGAGACATATATTTCTCGAGGAAACCCATACAGGGTAAAAACCTCCTTTTCTTTATATGATAAGTAATAGTTACATTCCTTACATTATCATACATATGAGCACCAACTCATAATGAGGCTACAACCTCTATTTTGAAAGCTGAAACTTGCTGAGAGCACCAACTCTCTGTTTTCTCTAGCACCCACTAGAAGGAAGCACCAACTCCCTGGTTTCTCTAGCACCAACTAGAAGGAAGCACCAACTCCCTGGTTTCTCTAGCACCAACTAGAAGGAAGCACCAACTCCCTGGTTTCTCTAGCACCAACTAGAAGGAAGCACCAACTCCCTGAGTGTTTCCAACACCGACTAGATGGAAGAACCAACTTCCAATCATACAGGCACCAACCTGTATAAAAGAGAACAAGAGTTCTCCCTTGCACCACCCTGCCACCCTGGTTTCTCTGGCTGCAACTAGATGGAAGCTACAACTCCCTGTGTTCAAGCACCCACTTGAACCTCTGAGGACAAAAATCCTCCCGAGCACCTCCCAACCACCCCGAAATATAAATATTTTCTATTGAAACTTATTACAGTGATAAGATGTTCAACAATGGCTTACCAGACTCATCATTGTTCTGCTGCATTTCGTTGCTCTGTCTACCTCATTTCTTTTCTGCACACATCACTTGCGTTATTTGTTCTTCTATTTTTTATGCTCTATGCGCCATGTCCATTCACTGCACAGTTCCTCTTCTTTTCTCTTTAGCTACTGCACTCTCCTCCTTCTTCACACATGAATCACCTTCACCAACAACATTCACAGCTACCTCCAACAGCAACAGCAACAGCAACAACTTCTCTTCTTTGTATCATGTATATATTTCTTCTGTGCATCTTGTGCATGCAATATTCGCCATTCCTCTGCATGCTCATACCACACCAATCCTCTCCACCTCTCGAGTGCTCTACGTGATCATCGTCGTAACTCTTCAGCTTCTCTGGACGTTTTCCTACATGTTCAACATCACTGGATGTTATGCTAAGATTCCTCAGCCTCTCTAGCAGTTGAGACTCTTCGTCTTCTCTGTGAAAGTCGAGCTCACCTTCTCTGTTTTAGTTACTGGCTTCCACACTCATACATCTGTCAATCCCTTCTAAGAATAGTCTTCTTTCACTTGGACAAATCTTGGAGACTCTTTATCTCCTTTAGCGATCACACGGGTGTCTCTTCGAATTCTCTAGCAGACGCCATCAATGGTTTCTGGTAGTTTCACTGTGTCATGCATCAGTAGTCCTCCGATCAACACTTGATCTGACGGTTCATATTACATCGTGATTTCACCTATCGCGATATCGGGATTCCTGATGTCAATAATATTTGACATGTCTAACTCTCGATCCTCGATGCCTCTCCATCAACGGTCCAGATCAAACCTTGATTTGATGGCTTAGATTGCATTGTGATTTCATATATCACGATATCGAGATTTCTGATGTCAATAATCTTTGACATGTCTAATTCTCGATCCCCAAAACTCCGACAAGGTGTCCATCTGCTGATGTCATACGTGGATTGACACGTGTTGAATACTTCCATGTGTCACTCTGATTCGTGACTTACATGTGCCTGAAATGTTGAATCAGTCTGACACTTGTCATTACCTGGTTGTTCCACGTGTTCCTAGTTGATGTGGTCTGCTGACGTGAGTCGGGTCGACGATCTAGATCACATCTTGATTTGACGGCTCAGATTACGCCGAGATTTTGCATATTGAGAAATCGAGATTCCTATTGCATTATTTCTTTGAAATTTCCAAAACGCGATCCTCGAAACTCCGATCAACGGTTCAGATGTGATCTTGATTTGACGGCTCAGATTACGCTGGGATTTTTCATATCGAGAAATCGGGATTCCTATTGTATTGTTTCTTTGACATTTCCAAAACGCGATCCTCCAAACTCTGATCAACGGTTCAGATGTGATCTTGATTTGACAGCTTAGATTACGTTGAGTTTTTGTGAGCCCTCTACTCCTTGTACTTTTAAAGATCATACAGGTTTTCCTCAATCCAACGGTGGTCGGACCCTGTGCTTGGATCTAACGCCTCTAAATTTAATTAGCCCTCTGGTTAAGCTTGTGGTCCATGTGACCTTCTCCTATATGACCGCAGCCAAACCTCCTCATCAGGGTTTCAGAATTTCCCATGTCGAAACATGTATGTTCTCAGGATTCGCGATCCCTCGAATCATGACGCGCTCTTTACGCACAAGCTCTCCTGGCTAGGCTCCTGGTCCATATGAACGTTATCCCCGTGGCCACAGTCTTACCACTCGTCGGGGTTTCTAGATTTTCAATGCTTCAATGCATTGGCTCACGAGATTCCCGATATGTGGAACGCTGATGAGTCAACCCTCCTTTCAGGATTTCATCTTGGATTTTCCCAATGGTAAACCTCGTGCAGCTCTTGTCCGATCTGATGGTTGAAGGGATTTCTGAATGAGATCCAACGGCTCTCAATCTCTCCCTTCTGTAGGATTCTCCTAAGATCCTCCTGGACGTAGAAACCAATGGTCCAGATCTTCTTCTTCAGCCGATCTGACAGCGGTTGTGCTGCCTCCTGAGATTTGCACACTTTCCTCCCAACCTTGGGAGAATTACCAGTTCTCAAAGGCCTCGACCTTTGTCTTCCTTCTCCTCTGCGAACTCCTGTATCTTGAGCTTTGTTGCGCGTGTTCTCCTCAACGTTGTTCCTCCCGAGCTTACCTTGTTCCTATTTTTCCATCAATGCACACTCTGATCCTGCCATCTTCACTGTTGTACTTGCCATCAATGACAAGATTATGCTGCCTGTAAAACATACTAGACATCCTCTTCTGAACTTATCAGGCTTGCTCTACAGCGTCTTCCTAAAATACTTTTGGTTCCCGTCTGCTACATTCTTCTTGTATTCATGCCATCTTCATTGTTGTACTTGCCATCAATGACAACCTGTTAAACATTTCCAACAATCTCCCCCTTTGGCATTGATGGAAACAAAGGCACCCAGATTCCTTTCTCCCCCTTTGACATCAATGTCAAAGAGAACATGCTCCCCCTGAGCTGTTGCAGTATTTTAGGAGGTATCAGATATTAAATCAATACAAACTCCCCCTAACAGGAAGGACTCTCTTAAATGAGTCCTGTAGAATATTTTTATCTTAACCAGAGTCTTCTCTTTTTGATTCTTGGACCTGTTCATCTCCAAGATTCCATTGTATCCTTTGTGCAAAATTCAAAATTGCTCACCTCTCTTACTCAGACTTCTTTATCAATCTTCTCATGAGTGGATGGCTCCTC
>ML805072.1:38506-50300 GCA_009831015.1 Picea engelmannii | reverse complement strand
GACTATCGTTAGACCAAAACCCATGGGTGATTGGTAAATTCATCAGCGCCAGAGTTAATGGATCCACGAGAGGCTGTTAGACCATGTCGCGAGTCCCGAAGGAGGTGATGAACACCAATTCAACAATCTCCCCCTCAGCACAAACTGAGGCCTCTCAGCACCAACTGAGATACTCGACACCAATCGAGAAGACTCGAACTTGTAACCTTTCGATCTGATACCAATTTAGAGGCAAAACAACTGTTGTTAGACCAAAACCCGCGGGTGATTGGTAAACTCATCACCAACAGAGTTAATGGATCCACGGGAGGCCGTTAGACCATGTCGCGAGTCCTGAAGGAGGTGATGAACACCAATTCAAAAAAACCTTGGGTTGAGGTAGGAACATTTGTCACCCTACTACCCACAAGTGAATGGTTAGGTGGAAGATGTGAATAAGTCCCTTAAGAATATTCTACAATGAACGATCAATTTGGCCAAGTTAAATTGGCATTTGATGTTGTACTCGACATTATGGGCCTAACAAACGTCTGTTAAGACTGCAACCCGTTTCTCACCTTTTCAAATCATTTACGGCATGGAAGTAGTCTTTCCTATAGAGTGTCAGATCCCATCTCTAAAGTTGGCAGTACATTTATTTCCAGACACTTCATCGTTTGAAGAGCATTTATTATATCTTGAGAAGTGTCGGGATGCATCCTTGGCCAATGAGGCTCACAAAGAAAAAGTCAAGTGTCAATATTATCGGTCCGCTCGCCCTTAGATTTTCTCTGAAGGCAACCTTGTCCTGGTCTATCACCAAGATAAGGATCCCCTGGGGGTAGGAAAGTTCAAACCCATGTGATTTGGACCTTTCATCATGAAGGAGGTTCTAAAGAAGGATGCTTATTGTCTGGTGTACTTTGAGGGAAACGCTTTGGTGAAGCCTAGAAATTGGCTCTACCTCAAGAAGTATTACTCGTAGATGGGTTGCCTTGGGTGATTTCTTGTACATATGTATAGTTCTTATACATTTTCTTTTTAGTTTTTTTCTTTTTGGTTTTATGGACGTGTCATTTTTTATGTCATCTTTTTCACTGTGGCATATGTCAAGTGAATCATAGGTGTTCGTTGGGTTTGCATATGGCACTAGATGACACACTCAGAGGATTGCTTCCGTAGCTTGGGTGATTTTCACACCTCAGGGACAGTTTCTATCTTCAGGAGGTATCCGTTTAGGTGATGCCACAAACAATGTCGCCGACTACAATGCAGTTTTAGAGTTGCTTCGTGACACTTTGTTGCATGGTATCTCTCACCTCCGGGTCTACTTATATGCTCATCTAGTTGTGTCTCAGTTAAATAGGGTTTACCGCATTTAGGATCCTACTCTACACCGATGGTTCCTTAGGGTATGTCTCTTAGAACGAATCTTTGATTACATTACATATATCCATGTTCCTAGGAGATTGAATCAAATCACATATACTCTAGTTAATCATGTATTAGATTGGCATAATGCACACATGTAATAAAAAACACACACACGCACTTGTAAATACATTTGTAAATAAATGTAATCCATAAGATATAAAAAGATGTAAATACGCATATATATATATATATATATATCGAAAGTATCAGAGTACATAGGTGGTTGCAAGTGTCTCAAAACTATATGTACAGTAAGAGTCACGGGGCTTATGCCTTAAAAAATATACAAAAGTTCCCTTGGCACGTAAGTAGTCTAGCATAGCTAAGGGCGGGGCTTGATGGCCTTGCCGTAGTAAAAAATGACATTTACCAAATGCCAGAAAAGTTGGACCCAGGTCCATGGCACCCCAACTACATGAGGTTGCATCGATGGTGGCAGATCTTCAATCTCTAGCATAGGGATTGTGCAAGTGAGTGCAATGAGGTTCCACTCCACCCGTCTCAAAAATATCTCAGCCTCTCTAGCTGGAGGTCCCCCTGTTGTTGGTTCACCGACCATGGCTGGTCCTACCTCTGGTCAAGAAAACCTCCTGGTCCTTGAGAATTCTGCAGGATGCACTGGTCCCACATCTATACATAATAGATACATAGTTGTCAGATACTCTAATACAATAAAAATGATATATATAAAACGAAATAAAAATTAAATAACTTTGAAAAACAAGCATACCTATCTCTCGTTCTACCCTGGGAGGTACGGGCATATCGAGATCCATGGAGAAGTTGATCTCGACATAGGGGTAGTCCTCTATAGCCGGAATTTGCTGAGACCACCAGTCGAAAAATTTATCATCGAAGGCCTCAATGGTCCTCCCTCCCCCCTGTCACAGAAACAATTCCACCCATATGCACACTTCTAGGAGAGAGGCCATGTGCCCTCATACTATCTCTCATAAGCTTAGACTGGGTACCCTCTTGAAGAAAAAGGGACATAGAACAGTCCCAAACCCAAAGTTTTTGTTTCTCTGCACACGACACTCTGTTAACTGTATCTTCATGCAATCGAGCATGGTTGTGCTCCAGTAGAAACATTATGCATTTAAGCATTGAACTACACAATGCATGTGCACCCAGGAGGGATAATGTAAGGCCTTGGATCCAGTGATCCGCCCAATAAGTAAAACTATCACTTTCAGTGATAGGTTTGAAATCTTGTGGATCGACACCTGAGAACCCACTTTATCTGTGTCGGCTTCGCAATGGATTCCAATCAACTCCTCAATTTTGTGAGGCCCAGGAGGAAAAACACGAAGGTTGACTGGTTCCCCTCTCCTTGAGAGGCGAGTCAGAAAATAAATATCCTCAGTCATTGGATTCAACAACTGTCCTTCGAGCATAAATGCCTTCGTGTCAGGTTGCCAGTAATCTACCAAGGCGTTCAGCATCCTGGGTTGTGCCCGCATGAATGGACACTAGAAGAATTTCAACAAACCACATTGTGCTAATGCAGTGAGTGCAACAGGGTCTTCTTCGACCAAAGAATCAATGTCTTCATGCTCCCTTTCTCTCCAATGAATGTACATCCTGCAAAATGACAGTTTCAAAGGGGAGTTAACTCTTTCCTTTTAATTTTTTCCATATGTTTAGGGGTGTATGCAGGCTATATTGAGCACAGTTGTGTATGCACATGGGCATGTTGTTTTTTTCCAATGGGCATATGTGTGTTGTCCTTGGACATCCCGCATACACGCAAGACCGCACCTTTATTAAGAGTGTGCACTCCCCCCAAAAAATAAAATGAACTAAAAGAGAAATATTGAATTGCAAGAGGGGTTGATTTATACTTACTTAGTCAAAGTAGAAGTTTGTTTCATCCACTGAAGATCCCGGAATCAACTCTTTTGGAAAATGGGTATTTTTGGCTTTTTGGTCAATGCTCAATTTACAATGGTGATAATGAGCTGCCAGCTTCTATTTATAGATGTTTTGGCTCCTTTTTGTCATTTTTTGGACCCTTTTGTTGATTTTTATAGCTTAAAAATCATTTAGTATGCTTCTTGAGATTCTTATGGGATGTTACGATACGTGTTACTTTTGGTATTGGGAAACGTTTTGAGAGTTGGTTCATTTTTAAAGGTCCTTTGGTAAAAAGGCATTTTTCCAACATTTTGCATCTAAGTTAGGTTTCCACCTCCACTTTCTGCATCTCGTTGTATTTTTCTCTTTGCCATAGGATCGACCCCACCAAGTTGCGACATAGAACCATCATTGTTTATTTAGAAGTGTCGTAATTTAGTGGTAGAGCCTTCCTTTACATGGATGCCCTAGTTATATCCTCATTTCTTTTGGCGTCCATGTCGTCGTTAATGACTATAGGCTCGGGAGTCCTTACAAGTTTTCTCCTGAATACAAGTTTTGAGCCTTATTCACATGATTCATTATCACTCTTGACCTCACCCTCAAGACTCCCAAACAAATATGAGTCTTTGTTAAGCCCTTTTTAGACTCTTTAAACATGAAAAGATTGTCGAGTGATCTTGTTGCCCTTCACGCTCGCCAAACTAAAATTTGAAGGCACGTTTTTCTTACAGTAGTTTACCCCTTTTTTGGTCTGGTTGGTCAGTTGTACGAACAAAGGTATACTCTAGGAGCTTCGGTTCGCTAGAAGAGTATTCTCAGGTATAAGGTTAACCCTTTTTCAGGCCTGAGGGACTAAACTTATGAAAAAAGGAACCCCCCACGGAGTCCATAGTTAATCTCTTTTCAGACTCCCTAAATTTGAAAAGATGGTCGAGTGGCCTTGTTTTTTCACACTCATTAAATTGGTCTAGAAGAACATCCCTTACAGAGTCCATAGTTAAGCTCTTTTCAGAATCCTTAAAAGTGAAAAGATCGTCGAGTGACCTTGTTCTTTCACACTCGTTAATTGGTTCAGAAAAACATCTACTGGCATGCGTTTATCCTTTTTTCTGGCCTATAGATTGAGGAAAAAGGTACAAATCGGGAGATTCATCTCGCCGAGAGATTTCTCCTCAGTAAATTTCACTTTTTCGGGCTAGGGAGACTTAATCTAGAAAAAGGAAGTGAGTCCATAGTTAACCTCTTTTTAGACTCCTTAAATATGAAAATATTGTTGAGTGATATTGTCTTTGTCACAATCATTAAAATGGTTTTGAATAGACGTCTTTTCAGTGCTAGTTTACCCCTTTTTCCAACCGACTAGACTACCTTCGAAAAAGGTACCCAGTGGAGTCTCCTTTTACACTTTTTCAGACTCTAAAAAAAAAAACGTCGATCTTACCTTCTCTGGGCTTGTTAAAATTACATCGAAGGACGTTATCATTGTGTCTTATGAATCGAATTTGCATTCCTTCATATTTGGCCTAATTCCGGCTCCATGTTTCTCACGACTAAACCATCTGAAGTATGACTTATATGCAAGTCTTGTAGCACTTTGCCTCTGCATCTTGACACCTTGAACCATGGAGGATTTTTCCCAAGTGTCCTTTTATTGCATATGTCTCCTTTATATAAGAATCAGTGTGTTCCTTGCACTTGGAACTACTATGTTTGTGACACTCGTTCCTCCTTTGTAACGTAGAATTCTTTTATTCTTTTTCAATCTTTCCAAAATTATTGAAAAAGAAAAAAAAATCAAATATACCCCAAAAAGAGGAAGGGAAAAGTATTTTCTTTTTGTTGGCAGCACAATGAGTAACCCTTGGAAAAATCACATCCTTCTGTTTGTTTTTCAAGATCTGGGATTTAATATGACCTTAGGAAGTTGTTATCAGTATGTAGAGTTGTGTCCTCCCCCATTTGGTTATCCGTCGAAACAAATTTTGTGTTGCCTCCTGCATCATGAACTTATGTCAATGCCATGTTGCATGAGTCTCATCATTTGTTGTGATTTTGTCCAAGGGAAGTTTTAATAAACTTGAGTCATCCCTTCTGTAGTTTTTCTCTTGCCCTCATGTCCAGCCACCCTGAAAGACCATTCAAGTCCTTGTTCAAAATCAATGAAGTTCCCTGCCTGATCACCGAGATCCCCTTGTATGTTCCTAATGAGATGTCGAAGACCTCTGGGTAGTGAATTTGCACACTGATATTACACTCCTACTCGAGTTTTGAATATCTTGAAGTTGTTTCCCGATCTCTAAAGGCTTCATCTCCAACCATTACGTGTCATTAGCTTCTTGAAGATGGATACTATACATGTATATCTTTTGATTTTGAGATGTAGATTCACTCTGTATTGCTCGTGGCTACACTTTATATAGTTATATGACTTGGATATACAGTGTATTTGATTGGCAGCCATGATTTTATTTCATCTCAAGCATGGTTATGCCTTCCTCAGTGAGACAAATTATTATTTTGCAGATGGCACCTCCTGAACACTGGTCTATAGGCTCACTCACTTCGTACGTTGGTGAAGATTTGTAATGTTCGGCCATCAGATGCTATTATGACCTCACACATTAGGGGGCATCTGTTATAACCCTAAAATTGCACCATGTATGCATACCTGACATCAGGCCATCTTACTTGCTTTATCTTCCAAGCCATCATTTGAACAACTCTTCTAAAAAAACATATTTTTGAATATGTACGTGCCCTACACCACTACTGACCGCATACACATGCTTGCTACACCTCAACAAATCACATGTTTATGCTAGCTGCACCATTATAGCCCGTGTATACTCACAAAAAGCACGAAAAAAAAAGTTGCAAAGGGATATGGGTTTTCAGGTAGTTACCTAACCATTTGACCACCCATAGCCGGTCACCCAACCGAATAACTAACGTTTTGGCCTATAAAAGAAGGTGTTGGGGTCCAATTCCTACAAGAATCATGAGAGAAAATAAACTCTGCCCATTTTAGTATTCCCCCTTTGCCCCAATATTTTGCAACCACATTGTGAGTTTGAGCCAGAATTCCTTTTTCCAACCCTTATTCCTCCATTGCAAACCCTTTCCATCTCCCTAGACAGAACTGAAGAGGAGAAGAATATGTGGAAGTAGTTTGTGCATGGTGAAGAGGAGCCCAGGACCGAGTTCGATGAGCAGTTGCCGGTCTCATATTGTAAGAAACTTTGTGAGATTAATATAAAGAAATACTTTTTCCATCCCACCAAATGATGTCTTCAATCTTCATGATTTATTTGTATTTTTGTTATGATATATAACCCACTAATCCATATATAGAATGCATGCTTCTAGTTTCTTATTTGTCTTTTGGTGAATGTAGGTTGGCCTTGGGAGGAGATCTTCAGTTGAGAAACAACTGAGCGCAAAGGGATCGACACCGGACACAGAGTTTAAGGTAAGCTTACCGGATCCCTATACTTTGCTTTTTATGTATGATTGTGGAGTAATGTTGGGATAGTTTTTAAAAGTAGGAGACCTTAGACGGTTAGCTCTGCCTGCAATTTAGAACCCTACTGTAGTCCGTAGGGGGTTTTCCCACTATGGAAATGGATAGTCATTAGCCTTTAGTTTTTAATTCTAGCTACATATCTATTTGCTATTCAGCTTCATTTATTTAATTTATTATTTAATTTTCTCATTTGCTTACTTGTCAGATGTTGAAATAGTGTTTAATTTCCATTTTTAAGTATTTCTCATTTTTGCAATTTGAATTATTAAATAGAACTACTTTATCTTACTTCATGCAATTTCCTTCTTAGATTTAGGTTGCAATTTCAATTTGTACTTAATGGTTGAATTTAGTGTAGTATGAGTTTGGTTACGTAGAATAGAGTGAAATTGAATTTCATAGCATAATCTCCTTTTACTGTTGATGGTTAATGCATGATTACATAATCACATGGATATGCAGGATAAATGATGTTGTTTTTATAACGACTAAGTTCTCACTGGATTGCTTAATTCACACTTTTCACTTTTCTATTGAAGCCAATATTGAGTTTATCCCTCTTGAGTTATCTTTGATTGTTAAGTGTCATCATGATATTATAAGACATGAGAGACATTCACATAACCATCAACACTATATTTGAGTTTTCATAAATTAGAAGATAGTTTCTTTCTTTCATAGATTAGAAGATAGTTTTCTTGTTGTTGTAGGATAGATAGTCTTCTTGCTTTGGTAGATTAAAGAGTAGTTTACCTATCATAGATTAAATATTAGTTGTTAATTCCTCTTGCTTTCAATTTAGTAGATTTTCTTTTGTAAATTATAAATAGTTGTGAAGATTAGTTTAAGAATAGAGTTCAGTTGTCTCTTAGCTTAGTTAGTTGTTTATTGAATAGTTTTAATTAGTTTACTTGTTGTAGAAGTTATCCTAGGATAGTTAGTTGTTTACTTTCTTTAATAGGTAGTTTCTTACTTGTCTAGTCTTTCTTTGATACTGTAGTTGCTTGTTTATTTACTTGCTTTCACAGGATAGTTACTTATTGAATTTAAGTAGGTTAATTACAAGTAGTTTGTTCTTGCTATTTTCTTATTAGATGAATAGTTTTCTTTTGCTTATTGTTATGATTGAACTAGTTTGCTTTAAGTAGGGTTTTCATTTGCTTTCTTAGGACTATCCATCAATCCTTCATTCAAAGGTTACTCAGGGTAAATAGTTTGAATTGATTAGTAGGGTCTTGATCATTAATAGTTTTTTCTTGAATATATTAGCTTGTAGATAGCCACTTCCTTAGTTAGACTATATTACCAACCCTCCTACCTTGGCATATATATTGCTACAACTCTAAGTTTACTTACGCCGGGTTGACAATTTAATTGAGGGTTTTTAGTGTGTTTTTATTGCATATAGAATACCCATCATTTTTGGCGTCATTTTCGGGGAGTTGTCTCAAGGTAGGAAATAGTTAGGAAATAGATCACGTTTAAACCTTAGCATTAGTTTGGTGGCAGGGGAACTTTAAGATGACAGGTAAGAACCTATGCATCTGCTATATCAAGTTCCCCCAAACCCAATGGTAGTTTTTCTTTTTGTTTTTGTTTTCTTTCATGAACAGACCTAGAAACCTAAAAGGTAGATACATTAAATCTAAATCAGACATTTCAACCAAGGTTCCTTTCTATCTTTTTGGGGGAAGGAAAATTCCACTCATAAAATCCAGAGATCGATACCAAAAAACAAGAGTTGTCTCAACCCAAAGAGATAAAGTAGTCTCTGAAGAGACTAAAACAGGGAGCACTATAGAACAAATGTTGAAGCATCAGTAATAGTGGGACATGAGGCAAGACCACTCAATCCCTTCGTAGAACCAAAAAACACAACCTTTGTCTTCTTACCACCACCAGGAGAATGAATTCGAAGGTGACCATTAGTTTGGAAGAACTCTCTCAAATCCTAGCAACAGTTAGGATCTCTTCTTTTTAGGAAGAACACATCTTGACAATATTCAAGAACTTTTCTACCTCCCCGAAAATATTAGAGGAATCAAGGTCCTATGAGCTAAAAAATGATTTTCCTTGCCAAAATACGAAGAAAGATGAAACATTATGGACTACATCCAATGGAGAGCAATCACTAAGACCTGAGATTGAGGAGTTCTCAACATCCATCTTAGTATATCCTTTATGTACTTCAAAAATCAATCATCCAGAAGAAGACGATTTGCATAGCATGATGAAGGAGAGCATAGAAATTACTATTGATGAACATCAAGATTACATTGAAATTTGGTTTCAAGAGGTCATTAGGCCACAATACTATTCTCTTTTTCAACACCTTGTGATGCCAAAATAAGTAGGTTGGTTGGTTCTTCATATCCAGGTAATCATTGCGGTAACTATTTTATATGTGGATACGAGTATGTTTCTTATCTTTCTTCGCACATGGTTACATTGGAAAAATTCTTACACTTGAATAAATATTTTCCTTTCTTTTTAGGTAGGGTAGGATAATAAATAAAATTTGTGTGTTGTTAGTTTAGCTTAAAGTCTAATGCAGCCTCATTTTACGCTTTATTTAAAAAAAAAAGAATTATGAGGTACATTTTCCAGTGACTTGATGTCATTGATCTTATTAGTTTTTGATATCTTAGAGTGTGGTTTTTGACAAATAGTCCTAGAAATTTCTACAGGTATTTATTTCACCAGAAGTAGACAAGTTCAAGGAGATATAAAAGGATATTTTTTCTTCAAAACATTACTATACTTGAACCTTGTTGTCTAAGCATCAAATGAATAATGACTTGTTGTAGTTAGCCATGTTTTTGCAAAAGATTTTCATTTTCTCTTTTTCTTAAGGCATTCTAAAAAGCAGTTTCTCTTGAAAATATTCACCACTGTATACGAAAGTGATACCGTAACCATCAAGCTTAGAGGTGTCTCATACAGTTTCTCCCAAGAAACTTGAGTAAGTGATTAAAGTATCTTTATTAAATAGTAACAAGGAGGTATGATTAGCGGTTAGTCACGGATACATCACAATAACTACAAAAGAAGAAAGCAAGTTGAGCCTAGAGATACCTTTATGTTATTTCTCAATGGTACCATCCACTACACACTAAATAGTTTGATTATATCATATCTTTAGATAGGCCACGTCCTCTTAAGTATCCTTTACATCAAGTAAATCACTAAGTAATATAACAGAAATTCATCCTCTAACATAAATACCATACCAATGGAAAAAGGAAAGAAAAAAATGTTTTCAGAGCTATCCCCCCATATTCTTGCATAAAGCAATCTTATACTAAAATATTAAAATATGGAGGGCCAGTCTCTAAGGGTGTAAGAGGCTAACCCATCGGGATGTTGAACATGTCTTCTAGCATCAGGTACCGACCTGTGGTATGAATAGGTAAACCCATTGGAGTACTGAACAAGCTTGCTGGCAGTGGGCCATTCTACCTAGCGAGGATGATAATCTGACAAAAAAATAAATAATAAATTTAAACTTGTCTTGATATACGAAATTACTTGCAAACAAAGCTAACATGAAGTATGTATGGTTAAGCTAAGGTTAATGAACTCCATAAACCTGCCATTAGGAACTAACTCTGAGACTATCTTGAAACTCTTTTGCCTACCTCTTCTTATCTATATATAGGATCTCTTATCCTATAGGTGGGGCCATCTTCTAACTGTCTCATCAGACCAATCTGTGAAATTTATCTTTACACTTTACAAACTGTAAATCTTTGGCTATCGGGAGAACTGAATGGTTTCCTATACTTTTGATTGTGATGTGTCACAATACTTAGGTGTGGTGGAGGGGTTCATGATTTGACAAATGATCATTGCCTGGAGAAGTAAATATTTTAAAAAAATTATGTATTATTTTCATGAGCAGTCATTTTATTTTGAAGTGTTAAATCTCATGTGTGCTATAAATTGATAAACATATACTTAACATACCACTTTATTGGCTCATTTCATTACAGGTTGTTCATTGTAGGTTTGAAATTACATGTTCTATGCAAGTGGACTGAGTGAGCATGGTGGAAAAATCAACAATAATGGAACACTCTTAGCCTTCCTCTACTCCTATTTACTGTATTTTTGGTCTCTGAGGAATCAATTTCCTCGGCCACAAAGATCCTAAGAGTTGGAGACCGATGCTTTAAACACCACCAGTTTCCAAGAGCAAGCTATAATAGGGTTTTCAAACCCGAATTTGAGAACATCTCTAGAGCTAAGGGATACTCCAAAGAGTGGATAAAAGAGGAGCTAATATAACCCCCCTCTCAAAATAGTAAATACCTATTTATATTTCATGGAACGAGGACATGCCATATCTTCAGTCTGGGGGGAGTTTCATGAGCTAAAAAAATTCTAAAAACTGCCCATTTGTATAGAAAAACCCATGAGAAGAGGAAGTAGGATTTCTGTCAAAATTCTATCATACTGTCTTTTTACAATGTCTTGGGATATTATATCAGTAGTTGTTTGTATTGGTATGATAAATTATATATTTTTGACATCATTGTGCGTGTTATAATATTAATGTGCATTTTTATGTTTATTCTATAGAAGACTTCATATACTTAACTGGTTCTTTGTGACAATTACAGATCAATAACACATTGTTAAACTCACTACAGATCTGTGTTACACACGTATGAACAGAGGAACAAGGTTAATTGGCTCTTTATTAGGCTAGGCATTTATTTCATTATGGTTTTGATTTGGATTTTTTTGGATGAGAATCTAGGTCTAGGGAGATAGGCCAGGGTTTCCAAAATATGAGTTGCAAAGATAGAATGGGGAAAGGTAGGTATACTCAGTAGAATTTATGGATTTTCATTGTGTATAGGGTAGATGCGGCGATTTAAAAATGGAAATGAGATCATGAATCGATTCATAAAAATAAGGTGTAACATAACATGAAATTTTCATCCAAAACAGTGCAAATAACTTTAAAACAATCATAGGAAAGCATGGAGGTGG
>ML805072.1:7565-29785 GCA_009831015.1 Picea engelmannii | reverse complement strand
CCCCATCCGGCTACACAATGGTCCATATGACCATTACCCATGATCACGACCTAACCCCATCGGGGCTACGGGGTTTATGATGCATCAATGCATTCACCCGGTGATTCCCGATCGTCGATTTCCCGATGTGTTTCAGCCCCCCCCCTGGCTGACCCTGGTTCACATGACCGTTACCTTTAACCGCATCCTTATCTCTGACATCTGGCATCCACTAATCCTCTGTCCTACTTCGCTTCTGTGCTGACAGCTGTACCCCACTCATCGGGATTTCGTGGATCACGATTTCGAAATGCACAAAACCTTTGTGCCCGGGATCTCCGATATCCCGATCGGCGATATGCCGACACCTGTCCCTCAAATGGACGGTCCCAATTCCTTCGGGATTTCGAGACCTTCGATCTCTCGTTTCCTTCAACTTCAGGAACTCTGATTTCCCAATGTCCGATATGCCGATGGTGCCTTGATCTTCGACACCTGTCCCTTAGATGAACGGTCCCGATCATCGATGCCTCTGCTGACGTCACACGTGGTTTGACATGTGTTAGATCCTGCCATGTGTCACTCTGATTCATGACTTTCATGTGCCTGAAGTGTTGAATCTGCCTGACACCTGTCATTCCCTGGTTGTGCCACGTGTCCCTTTGTTGACGTGGTCTGCTTTAGTTCAGATGCAGTCTTGGCTCAACGGTTGCGATAACATCGCGAAATCGCATATCGCGATTTCGGGGTTTTCATTGTCATTGTTCACGAGACTCGTGAAACTCCGATTCCCGATTCTCCGATGAAGCCTCTTGTTTACACATGGATGGTCACGATCTCTGCTTGATTTAACGGCGGTGATCAGTTCGTGAAATCGCATATCGCGATTTCGGAGTTTTCAATGTCGAATGAATTGGACACTGCAAAGTCCCGATCCCCGATTCTCCAATGACTTATCTCCCTTGCACCTTTTGCAGATCTGACGGCTGTCGAGTTTTTCGAGTGAGATCTGATGGCTCTCGGTCTCTTTCCTATGCTCCTTGCCCGTATAAGAGCGCTATGCCTCCTGAGCTTATTCTCCTCGAATCCTTAAAGGGTTTTATCCTTCTTATCCTGCCATCTCCGCTGTTGCCATCAATGACAACAACCATCGACACACATTCGTTGCTTTTTCAATATTTGCCAACAAAATATACATATAACCCCTTCACAATTGTTTTGAAAACAAATTGTCCAAAAGTGCAACAACTGTGACAGAAGCACAACAAAACAATAGGGGTCAATGATGGGGCTATAACTTTTTAACCATAACACATTTTACAAAAATATGAAAGTTTTTTGTAGATACGGTTGTTATGAAGATAAACCTCTCTCAATATTGTGAAGTTCATTCCCATGTTCTTGGAATATATGCCACAAAAGAATGACTAAAACAGGAAATTAAATTGGAGAATTTGATTTTCTGAGATGGGCCTCCAAGAAAGTTGAATATCTCCCACTATATACTACTTGTGTAAATAATTAAGGAGGTTATTATTATTTGGTATGTCCGTAGAAAAAACCTCCTTTGGTTTTCCAAAATTCATCTTTATTTGGTCAAAAACCTGTTTTGAAAATAATGACTAAAACAGGAAATTAAATTCAAAACTTTTATTTTTTGAAATAAGTCTGAAAGAAAGTTGAATATCTCCCAATATATGATACCTGTGTAAAACCTAAAAGAGGTTATTGTGATCTGGTATGTCATTAGAAATAACCTCCTTTGTTTTTCCAAAATTCATATTTATGTGGTCAAAATCATCTTTTTTAAATGATGACCAAAAACAGAGTTGAAAGCCTAGCGTGGTCTTGTAGAACACTTTTTGTGACTTTTCCTGATCCATTTTCTGATGTAGTAGTTTTTGGCCATGTGCCTATGAAGGTTGATGTCCATATTGGCATTTTTTAGGAGCATCTCCAGGTGTTCATTGACTCTTCCAAGACAATAATCTATATCCTTTTCAAATCTTGCCGCAATGGTGCCTTCAATGTCTTGTTGACATAGTGAAGGTAGATACTCTGTTTTTTTAAGCTTTCCATTTTCGATTGTTATCCCACTTTCAGTGCAATAAACAATTGAATTTTCCCTTCTAAATTTTAAAGATCTTGGATAATATGTCCTCTCAAGTGAGGAATAATGTAACCAACCCCCACAACAAACTCTTTCACCATGACCTTATCAAACTCCTTGTTTTAGCTAAATTGGAAAAATAGGGGCAAACTTGGGATGCATTCATTTATCAATTTGTAAACCCTCACTTGACAATGAAGATTAGAAAAAAGACATAAGATCTAAGGACTATTTCCATCCAAACCCCACTCTCCAAGGACTCCAAACCCTCATGCACAAGCCATTTCTTTACCGCAACAAAAATCAAAGAAGCTTGTTGAAACCCCCACAATCTCAGGGCACAACTAAAGAAACAGAAGAAGCATAAGGCAAAGTCTTCACAACAAGAAGGAGAAGCTTCTAAAGCTAATCCTCCTTAGCAAAATTATTCATGAGGGGTAATTTCTTTTTGTTTGCAGTGGGACCTGCAAATTCTTAAGTGTGGGGGTAATGTTGGGCCCGTGATATGATCGATTTTATGGCTGTAATTAGATACTTTTGCCGAATGTAAATATGCGTTTTTCATGTTTTGAATAAGCTTTTGAAGATATTTTGTGCCAAAAAGCTATGATCCACACCAGGTATGCATAATTCATGTTTTATGATGATCTTGAGTATGATTCAGTATGATTTTATGTTTCCAGAGATCTAATTCACATTTTTTGGTGTTACAGGGAAAAATCGCAACATGTTTTTGCTTCTGGCACTCAGTCAGGCACTCCATCTGGTACTCAATTCGGTACCCAGTACAACACTCCATCCTGCACAAAAATGATGGGCGATTTGGAAGCTATGGTATTGGCGTCCAGTGATGGGTGAATCAGAAACATGGTTTTTGCTCGTGTTCATGCCCTCCAACTACTGAACTCTTGACAACTCGATTTGGGTTGTTACGTTGGACAATTACTGGCTCGCTTCATTTCGGTAGTTAGGGCATCTTAAATGCAATTTACTGTTTTTAGAAGAGGATCGACCCTCCAGTGGTCAACCTCTCAGTTTTTAAAGCTTATAAATACCACCTCAATGGTTAGACAATGGTAAGAAGTCATGTGTTAGAGACAAAAACAATATTTTCTCTATTTTTCCATTTACGTTTTGTCAGACTCTGTAAACCTGCGTTTTTAAGTTTTAATGGTGAAATCACTTTGTTGAGTTCATAGTGTGCAATTAAGGATTGACCACGACTTGCTAGGGGGCCCACCAATAGTTTGGGTAACTATTTTATGAGTTTGTTTGTGAATTAGATAACGTAGATGTCTTTTTATGTATTTTTCTGTACATGAATTGTCATTTTGCTTCTTGGTTATTTAAATTACTGTTTATAATTTAATTGGTTTAATTTAGTTTTTGTAGGTTATTATGAGGAATCTTGTTAGTATGCAATGAATTCTTAGTTTATAGAAGCAAGATTGCAAGCTTAGAGACTAACCGTTTGTGTAGCTAGATGATAAATTAAGTTTTCTTTATGCTGAAATAGATGATAAAAACAGAGTTTTAAAACATAGTTTTTCATTTATGCTTTCTTTGACAGGGTTCACTGGATGGATAGTCATTAGCCTTTAGTTTTTAATTCTAGTTTCCTATCTAGTTTCTATTTATCTTCATTTATTTAATTTATCATTTAATTTTCTCATTTGCTTACTTGTCATATGTTGAAATAATGTTTAATTTCTGTTTTTAAGTATTTCTCGTTTTTGCAATTTGAATTATTAAATAGAACTAGTTTAGTTTACTTCATGCAATTTCCTTCTTAGATTTAGGTTGTAATTTCAATTTGTAGTTAATGGTTGAATTTAGTGTAGTATGATTTTGCTTATGTAGTATAGAGTGCAATTGAATTTCATAGCATAATCTCCTTTTACTGTTGATGGTTAATGCATGATTACATAATCACATGGATATGCAGGATAATTGATGTTGTTTTTTTAATGGACAAGTTCTCACTGGATTGCATAATTCACACTTTTCACTTTGCTATTGAAGTCAATATTAAGTTTATCCCTCTTGAATTATCTTTCATTGTTAAGTGCCATCGTGATATTATAAGACACCAGAGACATTCACACCACCATCAACACTATATTTGAGTTTTTATAGATTAGAAGATAGTTTCTTTCTTTCATAAATTAGAAGATAGTTTTCTTGTTGTTGTAGGATAGATAGTATTCTTGTTGTTGTTGTAGGATAGATAGTCTTCTTGCTTTGGTAGATTAAAGAGTAGTTTTCATATCATAGATTAAATATTAGTTGTTAATTCCTCTTGCTTTCAATTTAGTAGATTTTCTTTTGTAAATTAGAAATAGTTATGAAGATTAGTTTAAGAATAGAGTTCACTTGTCTCTTAGCTTAGTTAGTTGCTTATGGAGTAGTTTTAATTAGTTCACTTGTTGTATAATTTATCCTAGGATAGATAGTTGTTTACTTGCTTTAATAGGTTAGTTCCTTACTTGTCTATTCTTGCTTTGATAGTGTAGTTTCTTGTTTATTTACTTACTTTCACATGATAGTTTCTTACTGAATTTAAGTAGGTTAATTACAAGTAGTTTGTTGTTTCTATTTGGCTATTAGATGAGTAGTTTTCTTTTTCTTATTGTTATGATTGAACTAGTTTTTCTTTAAGTAGGGTTTTCATTTGCTTTCTTAGGACTATCCATCGATCGTTTGTTCAAACATTACTTAGGGTAAATAGTTTGAATTTCTTAGTAGGGTTTTGATCATTAATAGTTTTAGCTTGAATAGATTATCCCTTAGATAGCCACTTCCTTAGTTAGACTATACTACCATTCCTCCTACCTATGCATATATATTGCTACAAATCTAAGTTTTCTTACCCCGGGTTGACAATTTAATTGAGGGTTTTTAGTGTGTTTTTAGTGCATATAAAACACCCATCAGGTTTCCCCTTGATCTTAAAAATTTTTTAGGATCAGTTACAGGAGTAGTCTATTGTTCATCAGGGTTCTTCCTGGCATTCTTTCTACTGAATGCCATCTAATATATTATGGAGTCGCCAAGTGAAAGATAAATCCTTAATAAAATATTTAATCCTTGTTCACTATCAAAGACAAAATATTACCTTGTTTTTCTCAGGGAAAAATAACTTTGTATCTCCATCCCCGACAACGACACCAAAAAGATGTTGTTCCTGAGATTACACTTAATGCTTAGAAGTGTCATGTCAAGGCATCATAAATATAAAGGTTGATTTTAAGAAGTGATTTTTCTTCCGATAGTTATATAAGATTTAATTCCTCAAATGAAAATAAAAACAAAACAGTATAGAGGCCGTAATTTATCATCTGAGTCGATTTATAAAATCAGGTGAGGTGAGGGAAACTTACAAAATTGTTAAACAAAAAAAGGAATCAATCCAGAGATGAATCTTATCCTGTTCAAAATAGAATAAAATAAAGCATGCACTCTTGAAAGGATATAATATTTAGTTGTCCAAGTAACTTACAGGTCTTGTATTTACTGAAAGAAAATACAGAGGAAAAACTACTTGCTTAACGAACAACTGGTTTGGTGTGATTATAGTAGTTGTGTTACTAAATTGTAAACACTCACTTATCAAAGAGACATTTAAAGAGACAAGAAATATGGAGTACAAAGGGGAAACATAACTCAGACTGCACAAAGATTGGAATCTTTGTCTGTGCTTGTATTAATTCTCACAAAAAGAGATTTCTCTTGATTACATTTGGGAAGAAGCAACCTTTGTTCAATCTTTGAAACATGTATTTATACAAAAGGTTCTCAAACCTAAGCGGTTGGAATTCTCCTTATTTCTAAAATAGTAAAATTACAAAATGTAAAATCTGAAACGCTTCACTTGCATCTCCCTTGTCTCTTCACTATGCTGGCGGAGACGTTTTTCCTTCTCGTTCTCCAGATCAGAAACAGTTGGTCTTCTAATCATGATCTATAAAAATGATGTGTACAAGTTATCTCTTTAGTTCCCAGAAGTGTTGCCTTTTCCTTGCTCAACACATTTGACACACATGCCCATGAATTGTACCACCAATACGGACGACTCTGTTAAGTCGTTTTCCTCAAACATATATAATTTATTTTCTAAGTGAGGAAGACTATCTTCCATTCTCCCGTCTTCTGAAACTATATACTGTAGTTGCAGACTGGGCTTCACTAGCCACCTATCTATCTGAGTAATATCAATCTATTTTAATTCCAATATTTCAGCCCAAGCCTCTTCCATATTTGTCTTGATATTAAGTTGATGCTTTGATATATCAACTTGTCCCAAGACTTCATAGAATTTATCTTTTCCGAGGCCTAATGACTCTTTCTCAAGTGAATGAAAAGTTTCTTCACAATCCTTCTTCACTTCCTTAGCCATTCTTTTACTTTCCGCTATGTTAGTCTCCTAGGTCTTAAGTATAATATTTACTCTCATTTGTCTTGAGGGAGACAATCTAGAGACCATAGATACTCCTTCTCTTGTCGACGCCACAACTGCTTCTTGGAAAGTGGCCCGAGAAACAATAGCCTCTCTCTCTCTTTAAAACAAATGTTATTTAAGGATTGGTCGACCACCTGAAAATGGTTTTGGACAACTTCTACCTTAGTGAAAAGGATTTTTTGTGTTGATCCCAACTTCTCATGCACCTCCAATGCCTTCGTTTGGAAAACTCTCATATCTATAGCTATATTTTCAATCGATTTTATTCTGACCTGTAGTTGTTTTACCAACTCTCCTTGCTGAAAGGCCCATTCTCTTCTCTCCTGTGTGTTCTTGTGCATTTTGTCGAGACTGTATTTGAGCTGTAGTATTTCTTGTGTATCACAAACTCTAATATCCCTCAAAATTTTGTTCATATCACTCCTGAATTCCTACTCTATATTCTTTAATTTGTCTTGCAGCTGGCTTACCAGCAGATCCTTATGCTTCAACTTTTCCTTCAGGTTTCCCACTGAAAACTAGTTTGTTGTTGCAAAAGCTCCCAGCGAGCCTGCAACATCTGTAGCTAATTCTTATTTTTTAGGGCTTTCCCATCTAATAGCACCCTGTGCTTCTTGATAGTCACACCATCCCTTTGATGTGTTTCTCTTCTTACTACCACCCTTGTCTTATTACTAAAGAATAACTCCGAAGGAGGCATCTCTTCTGTTGAAATAGGTATAAGATATTTTATGAATACAACTTCTATAGTTGGGTTCCCTCTACTTAACTGTAAGGGTGTGATAGATTAGATAGGACTTCCTATCTCAGTGGATGGCTTCTTACCGTCTGTGTCAGTAGTTGTTTTACCAAGTGTGGACAATGGCTTTTCTTCTCCCCTTTTTATCAAGGCCTCAATCTAAGTTTCAGCGTGATCGCTTGGTGGATCTATCAATGTGGTGTCTTCCTTCTAACTCAAAACCTCAGTCTTATTCAAACTTTCTCGAGCATCCTGTTTATTGGAGCTCCCTGTTTCCAAGCTCTGGGTCTCAACTTGTTGTGTAGATGGAGGTATTAGGGTCTCTCCCTGCAATACTTTGGGAAGGATATTTATTTAATGCTTCTGGAAGTTATGAAACTCGACCAATTTTTTTGGAGCTAGAGCTTGAACTTGACTTAAGGCCTCCTGATAGTACCTTTCTCTTCAGAATACTTTGTCCTGAGGAGAATATTCATGTTCGTATATTTTAAAATTGAAGAGGGCCATGTGATTACCTACAATCTTCAATGGATCATGCTTCTTGAATTTGATATTGACCAGCTTGATTTATTCTAGGGTTGCAGCCTATACTTTCGAATGGTCGAAATCCAACAAAGAAAACGTACTAATATGCAAGGGGAAGGCGATCCATACCCTTTTCTATACTACTTTCATCTCCTTACTAATTCCACCATGCACAGTTTGATGTGCTACTTTGTGGCACACCAATCGATATGGTAAAAATTTAGGTAGAGCATGTGGAGGAACTGAACAACCCAAAACCCTAATATAGGAGAAATGCTCTTCAATGTGCCAATCAGCTATCTTGCATATATTAGCCACTATTTTTTCAGAAATCCTGGGAGGTGGGAAACCATATATAACGGTATGCATCGACACCACCACCCAGTTGTAGATTTCATAGAAGAAATCCTTCACTTTATCTTCCCGGAGTTTCAAATGATAAACATGTATGGGATTAGCACTAGTTGGAGTGCAGTTCCAGTCCATTAGAGGAAAAGGTGTCATAAAACAGACGATTCCCATGATATAAGTCAACATGAAGAATGGGGTAGGTTTCCCCTTGGCTTTCCATGAATGATATTCTATAATATCACTAACCAAACTGTCTGACAACATCTTGGCCCAATCAAAAGAATACCTTTCTTCCACTCTGTGCATAATAGTCACCCACGGTAATAAGAAATGGGCTATGTTTTCCCTCCCATAGAGTCTACGCATCATCATCACTATATACATTATGTGAGGCTCTAGTGAAGAGACTGCGTATATGCCATGGGAGTTAGCTCTGAACTTCTCAGGTCAAGAGTATCAATCCTTAATTAATTCGGGCAGGTTTTTTCCATATTGGACACATTCCTTCTTATCAAAGTCCACTAGGAAACTGGCATTGTAAACGAAATTGGGTGCTAGAGACAATGTACATTACCTGTAAATGTTCTGGTCGGAAAGACCCAACTACAACATTTTGTGAATTGAATATGGTCCTGGTAGGGATATTAATGTTTTCCAGTGCCCAACCGATCATATCATTGTAAGGAAGGAGTCTAGGCCTCATTGCTACCTTATGTAGCTCTGATTGGGCCACAATTTTGTATTTGGTAGCCATGGTCTCCATCTCCTCATCACCTGAATCATCTGGGGAATTGACCAATTCATACTGTAGAATATTGAATACTTGCGTCTAGGATTTAATGGCGTCTATACTTTTGGGCGAGGTGTCAGAGAGGAAATCTTCGTTCTATCTCGAACTTTCACCAGGAGATTTAGTTTCTTTTCATGTAGCCATGGTATCAGGCCACAAAACTCTGTTATTTGTCACAGGGAATGAGCAAAATTCTTTATCTTGAAAACTTGTTTCTTAGTAAAACCACACAATGAAATTCAAATTCAATACCCTTTTCCTTTAATTGCATCGAATAACCAATACCTCTACTGAAGACACATTTACTTTCCTTAATGAATAAGATTTAGGTGCTGGTCCAGGATCTCATTTGGAATGATTGTCGTAAATCAATTATTAATGTCCTTAATTTTCGGGAAAAGCACAGATGAAATTTGAATTTATCCAAGGCGTTATTCAACGAAGAATTAATCACATTATAATCATCGTTAATGCACTAGTTAATCACACTTATTGTTAATTAAATGTCAGAATTTCAGATCTTGGGATATCCTAGAACATTTCAAGGTATGACTTCCGAAACACGAAATTGCGATGTGATTAGTTGATTTTAATCATGTTTAGACATTTTAAATAATCGTGATTAACCTAAGATAGTTTCATGATTTTGGATATAGGGACTTTGATAGTTTCTCGAGGTAGGATCCCTGAAACATGAAATCACGATAAGATTAATTAACCGTTAATTTTTTTTAATTCTTAATTAATCTAGTTTAAGTTTAAGACAATTTTGTGATTTCAGATATCGGGACTTTGGAGTTACTACATGTTGAAATGCTTGCATTGTTAAACTCTGAAACCTGACATTTCGAATATAGTCTTTAGTGATTTGACTTTTTGACGAACAGGTAGCTCCATAACTTTTAAGATATTAGGGTCGTTTGATTAAAAGGAAGACTTCATCAACATCGAGAATCAAGCACACGTTATTTTATATTAAGAGGAAACATAATTTATTTAAAGACTAAAGTTTAGAAATTTATATGTGTTCCAACATCTTCTATTGTGACTGACTGTTTCAACTTGTTCAAATGACCGAGATAGTGGGTATTAGTGTCAAAGGGGTCATAGAGTTCTGCAACAAACTGGGTCCATGCAATATACCCCTAACGTGAATTTTTACGCCATTTCCACCAATTCCACCATTCAGGATTTGGATAGAGGATAACATAGCGAAGTTTGGCCAACTCATCAATAATACCATGCAAAGAAAAATAATGCTCCATATGAGTGACCCAACCCGTGGGATCGAAGCCATCAAATTTATTGACTTCAACGTGGGGAATATGGGGGTCACAATAAAAGGATTTGGATTTAAAATGAAAATAATGAGAGGAATCAATAGCATATGGTTGGCTCAAGGAGGAAGGATCTGGAGTGTAGTTCAACAACTGGTTGACAACAAACTGGAGGGTGTTAAATTGGTTCATGAATTTGGCCTCCATGGTGTCAAATTTGTGTTGGACTTGGGTCTTGAATTGTGCAAGGTGGTAATTGGTAGAGCCAATCTCAGATGTCACTTGTTGGATGGATTCCTTGGTTTGATTAAGAGAAGCTTACAGGTCTTGGTTGCAAGTGTAGTCCATTTGGAGAGAGGAAGTGGGGGTAAGGGAAAATGGGTGGGTGGGACCACAAAAAAGGAATTATAAGTGATAGGTACCATGATGATTAGAAAGAGAAGGGGAATATAATGGGATATGAAAAAAATAGGGAAGCAAGGAAGGGGTCGGGTCCACTGAAAAAAAAAGGCTTAAAATGAAAGACGACTACGGACGGGGTTTTTAACACATAAGATTGATCATGTAAAGGATTATTTATGGTTTTTAGAGCCTACAATTTAACCATTTCTCCATGGATTATGTCATACCATCACCTAACAACATCCTCTAAGTGTGCAAGCTATATTTGAGTCGGTGCTACGAATTGGCACTGCCAAGTAGTTAAGGAGGAGCATTGTACCTTTGATAGGTTACAGGCACTCACATTTGGACTTATAAACATCCACAGTATAATTAGGTCCATTAGGCACTCCATGAGGTTTTTAATCGTGTTTGAATATTGATAAAGTGGTTTTGTATGTTTTTTCTTTTTGAGGCTGCGAACTGGCAGATAGGTGTTGAGAACTCATTTCCTGTAGCATCTTCTTTTATAGATTTGATCATAAATCCAAAATAGTGATGTGGGTTTTTCTAAATTATTTTATGGAGGATCATGATGATGTCATTGAATTGTTGTCCAAATTTCAGCCTGGCCCAGTTTGTAATTCGAGAGATATAATTAAAACACCAGTGTGCTGCAAATTGGTGCTGCAAACTCTTTGTTTTGCATAGTTGTTGCATATTCACCTTGTTTGGAGGTTTCCACCTATCAAGGAAAGTTCGAATGGTCTCCTAGGATTTTTTTGGACATGAGGGACATGTGTCCCATCTCCATATCAATTAGGATGACCTATTTCAAAATACATTTATCATCATAGATAAAATCCCAAAAAAATAGGAATTTGTTAGGTTTTTGTTGGAATCTTTTGTAACAAGACTCCTAAATGGAGGAGGATCCTATGTAACGCCTTGGTTTCGAAATCCTTAGGGTAGATAGAGATTATCACTATAAATGAAAGGTTTTTTAATGAGAAAATGGTTGGATTCATGATCCAAGAGAGGGGAGAGCTGGAGGAGAAGCTTTAGTTGCTCATTTGTAAGCTTGAGGGCCTATTTGTAATGC
The DNA here is from genome assembly GCA_009831015.1 of Picea engelmannii. Taxonomy (NCBI): domain Eukaryota; kingdom Viridiplantae; phylum Streptophyta; class Pinopsida; order Pinales; family Pinaceae; genus Picea; species Picea engelmannii. The sequence goes on along the minus strand of ML805072.1, from coordinate 18,072 downwards.
CATTTTCTGCCATTAAAGATTCATGAGTTGTTATCAGATTGTCTTATATGTTTTTTCGTTTCTTTGTTATCTTATTTCTTGAATATATTTCAAGTTTTGAGGATTATAGCTTCCATTGATTGATGGATTCATGAACAATATAAGATCTATTGTAGCTTTCCCATTAAATCATTGATCATTGTTTAAGAAAATATTTATCTGTTACAGAAAGGATCTCTGTATAATGGATGTTCTTCCTTTTGTCATATTCACTATGATTCTACTCATCATTATATATCCCCTTTTTTGATATAAAGTTTGATTTCCTTTGATCTGTAGGATGTTATGACTCCATGCCCAATGGAATGCCTCTGCAAACGTTTTGCTACCCTCTCCTTTTCTTTCTCAATCTTGATGATCCACTTACTGAAACCATTTTAATCCATTTAAATTTTGATGGGTACTAGGCTTGCACTTACGAAGTATAAGTGTGACTCGCAGTGCTAACAGTTTTGGCATCGTTGTCGGGGAAGGAAGTGAAGAAATCTTCCCTGGGAGAATGACAATAGTTAGATCCATCTCTTGATGGTAGACAAGAGCAAGACACCAGCTTGACTAAAATCTTCTACCTGGAGAATCCAACTTCATCATAGATGAATATATGGGTGACTCCAATAGTTTGAATTGGACAATATTCTTTCTCAGAGGTATTCATTTTGTGATTTCTTAAATATATCTAGTTTTCCAAACCCCGTGCCTGATAGAAGTGAATGGGAAGGTTGTCTTCCTAGGTTTAGAGGGGAAAATTGGGAAATGCCAACTGAGTTTTTACTAGATTTTCACGAGTGCATACTTAAGATGAAATTTATACATGAACACGTCCTCATAAAAATTTTTACATACTCTTTAGATGGAGCAACTCGTGATTGGTGTAGATGACTTTCAATTGCTTGTATTACTTCACTAAGACATTTTCATGCTGCATTTCGTTTGTTTTGCAAAGAGAAATTTGTAGCTGATTTATTTTATCAAGAATGTTGTTATGAATTCAATTTGTTGAGTAAAGGATCAAATAGTCATGAAGAGTATCCTATAGTAGAAGAAAGTTTTCATTATTATCAAGAGGATGATGATCTTCAAAGTGATATCCAGGATGTAGATACTTTTGACATTGTATCAAATGTATTTAATGTTTTAAGTTGTCATGGAAATCAAATTGTTTCCTTTGAGTATTCAAATGATAAAGAGAAGATATTTACTAAATCACATACAGAGATTATTAGCAGCCAACCAGTATATAATAATGAAGAATATAAGGAATAATTGCAGTAGTAGTTGGAATTCTCTTTATCACCTATTGATGAGCAGAAAACTCCAAGTATCAGCGAGGAAATGTCTATCATTTCTCTACCCACAATTGCAAAAGACATCAAGCAACATATGATTAGCTATGAATTATATGAGGAACATAATTTTATTGATGAACCATCCTTCATAGAGGAGCAAGATGGTTTTCTTAACCAACTAGAAATGTCTTTTCATAAGTTTCATGATCCTGTGCATTTTTACATAGAGTTATATTTTTCAAAGGTTTCTAATGATCCAATTGTTGGTATGATTTCAGATCATAGTTGTAAGTATCCATTGATTACTAACCTCTTGCTGCAATCTTCATATCACTTGAAAATTATTTCGCACAATTGCATAGAAGGAGTTATTTTCATCAGTTTGATACTCACTTGGTTGCATTGGAAGTATGACTTCAATTAAGCAAAGAAGCTCAGTTAGATAGATTAGTGTAGGGATGTATATAAATAATCTTGCTATGAAAGAATTTCATTTGCAGTGAGTATTTTTCAGTTTTCTTTAAGGAGTAGAGGTGCTCTTAGGCATGCAGGTTTTGTGAACAGAGATGGAATGGATAAGGCATTGGAATTGCATGTTCTTTGCAGCTCACAGGGAGCATGCCATCCCCTATGGAGCCATATGTTAACACATAGAATTGATCATGTAAAGGAGGATTTATGGTTTTTAGAGCCTACAATTTAACCATTTATCTAGCGATTATGTCATACCATCACCTAATAGCCTCCTTGAAGTGTGCAAGTTATATTTGATTTGACGTTGCGAACTAGCGTTGTGAACTAGTTAAGGAGGAGCGTTGTAGCCTGGATAGGTTGTAGGCACTCATGTTTGGAATTATCAACATCCATAGTAGCCATAGGGACATCCAGTAATCCATGAGGTTTTTATCCTATTTGAAGGTCGAGAAAGTGGTTTTGGATGTTTTTTCCTTTTGGCATTGCGAACTTCCAGACAGACACTGCGAACTTTGTTGTGAACTCATTTCCTGTAGCAGCTACTTTTTATGGTGTTGTGGATTTTTATGAAATATTTTGTGGAGGATCATGATAATTTCATTGACTTTCTATCCAAATTTCATCCTGACCTAGTTTGTAATTCGAGAGATATAATTAAAACACTAGTGTGATGCAAATTGGCACTACAAACTCTCTATTTTGCATAGTTGTTGGATATTCGCCTTGTTTGAAGGTTTCCACCTGTAAAGGAAGGTTTGAATGGTATCCTAGGATTTTTTTGGACATGAGGGACATGTTTTCCATCTCCAGATCATTCATGATGACCTATTTCGAAAGACATTTATCATCATAAAAAAAATACCCAAAAAATAGGAATTTGTTAGGCTTTTGTTGGAATCTTTTGTAACAATACTCCTAAATGGAGGAGGATCATATGTAACTCCTTGGTTTCTACCTCCTTAGCATAGATAGATATTATTAATTATAAATGAAATGGTTTTTGATCAGAAAATGGTTGGATTCATGATCCAAGAGAGGAGAGAGCTGGAGGAGCAATTTTAGTTGCTCATTTGTAAGCCCGAGGGCTTGCTTGTAATGACATTTTCTACCATTAAATATTCATGAGAGATATTATCATATTTTATTCTATATTTTTCCATTTCTTTGTTATCTTATTTCTTGAATATATGGCAGGTTTTGAGGATCATAACTGCGATTGATTGATGGATTCATGAACAACAAAAAATCTGTTTTAGCTTTCCCATTAAATCATTGTTCATTGTTTAATAAAATATTTGTTTGTTACAGAAAGGATCTCTATATAATGGATTTTCTTACTTTTTTCATATTCACTATGCTTCTACTCATCATTGAATATCCCTTTTTCTGATATACATTTTGATTTCCTTTGATATGTAGGATGTTATGACTCCATTCCCAATGGAATCCCTCTACAAACGTTTTTCTACCCTCTCCCTTTCTTTCTCAATATTGTTGATCCACCTACTCAAACCATTTTAATCCATTTATATTCTAATGGGTATTGGGCTTGCACTTACAACAGTCTAAGTGTGACTCTCAGTGATAACAAGGGTGAAAAGGGGAATCCAATGGGATAGATCCCAAATATGTGTGTTGGTGAAACCACTATACTTTGTTTTTACTCCTGTGGAGTTATACTCCTAGATCAAGAATATTGCAGTGTTGAAATGCCTAAATTATTAATAGGAATACATATGTAATAATTTCACAACCAGAATGCAGGAGGCACAGTTGCGCGACAATAGGTCTTGTCTATTCTATTTATGTTTCCTTCCCAAGGGTTAGGGTGTTCAAGGGTTCTACAGACAAGGGTTTTCCCTGTGCCATAGCTCTTTGATATACATGCGGGGTCCAATAGTAGTACTCGGCCCAATATCTCAGGGCACCAAATAAGGAGGATAGATTGTTTCCTTAGTTGTACTACCCGACTACCCAGGTACTAGAGAATATCTTCCCGAGTATTGTTCTCAGTGGAACTATAACAATCAAGTGGCCAATTGGTTTATCCATAGAGGGATTCATGAGATATGGGTCAATCTGTTAAGCCCTAAATAGTGGCACATTACCCCTTAATTGGGGTATATTACATTAGCAATTTTATTTTATTTATGTCAGCTTGGGTTTGTTGTAATTGTAACTCCTATTCTTCTGTATATACCAAGGAGACCTTTTCATTTAGAATCATCTTGTATTTGGAAATTTATGTGGTGTATAAGGAGGTTTCCCCCTTGAAGACACTTATTATCTGAAATTTTCTCTTTTTCGAGGCATTGAGTACTTATTTTGAGGTTTTTTTTTATGTTATTTTGATATTTGGTATCAAAGATTAAAGTCTTAGGGTTTTCTTCCTGCATCTGAGACACCTTGTAATTTTTAGTATAACTTTGTTTCTACAATGTTTTCAAAGGAACCCCTTGGAGGATATTTAGTATATTGATCAAGGTATGTGGGGTTCAAATTTTCATTCCCGAGGCATTATAATTTCATATATATAGCCTATGTAATATAGGGTTCTGTAATCATACTAAATTTAGTCATTGCAGAATTTTTCTATAATATGTTTTATGTGATGTTTCAGACTGTGAAATCTGGAGGATATTTATAGAAATGATCAAGGTAATGGTGATAAAAAGTTCATCTTCTGGGTCATCCTACTTTCTTAGATACACCCTATGTAATATGGGGTATTTGACTAGTCATATTAACTAGTCTCAAACAGGTGTTCCGAGTAAAACAGTGATATCATCTTCAGTGAGTATCCAAATTAAGTGAGACTAGTTGCATTGGATAACGGATAGTCTTTAGTATTTATTGTGCAATTTTTAGTATCAAATATTAGATACTGTGTGCTTGGCACGCTTTACAAGTACGCTCTCCTGGAAGGGAAAAAATTCAACAAGGTGTGGGGAAGTTACCATAAATTCCACTTGGCACATCCAATTTTGATCATACATGTGTCATTGTAGAGAAACATATCAGAGAACTACAAAAAAAAAAATTTAGACCTAGAAGGCCTGAAATTTTGGAGATACACCAAAATAAATATCATCTAGAAGAACCACCTCGAAATGAAAGTTTAAAAGTGATACTTTTCCAACATACCACCAAAAAAGGGAACTTATACACCAAATAAGCCTCTAGACAGTCCTACTTGGACACTTGATGAAGGTGAAAAAATGCACAGGGACATAAATGATTTACAAAAAAAGACAGTAACAAAAGATAAACTACAAGGGATGATGGATTCAACTGAAGCTAAGTTGGAGGAAATAATGTATACTAATATAGATGGTTTAAAAAGGGAGATCATGGAAGGATTGAAAAAATTCCTAATAGAGAAGCCACCTGAAAGTGAAAATGTAACCCATGAAATTCACGATGAGGCACAAGGAATATGAATCAAGACTGGAGAAACTCCAAATTTTGGTTGAATACCAACCACTTTTCTAATATTGATATGAGGAAGTTGTATGGCAAGGATCCAATCACATGGATACTTCATATGGAGCAGTTATTTGATCTACATTATGTGCCACATACACAAAAAGGTAAGAATTACTTCTTTATATTTATAACCCAATCAATTTGTGAGGTATCGATGGCTTTGTTCTCGCAAATCACTTGTCACTTGGACAATTTTCACAAAAGTAATGATAGAACACTGTGAGGATACAAGGAGAAATACCTTCTTTAGCCAATTGATAAATCTCAAGAAAAAGGTTTATGTTATGGAGCACATTGATAACTTCCAAAGATTGAATATAAAGGTAACATATATTCCATATGAACACCTGATTGGTGTATTCATAAGAACTTTAAAGGATAAAATTCAACATGAGGTTCACCTTTGGGAACCTAAATCATTGGAGAATGCATTCAGGGTGGCGAGAAATGTTGAAGGTAAAAATATGGATATGGATACTAGAAGGACCACTCCTAACATCTATCGAGAGAATAATGTTCTTTCTTCTAAAACACCTCAACCTACAAGGTTGACAACTCAACAACTAGCGGAAAGAAAAGCAAAAGGTTTATGCTTTAATTGTGAAAACAAGTACAATAAGGGACATAAGTGTGGTGAGAAGAAATTATTCTACATAGATTGTGAATAGGAAAAATAAAAAGAACAAGAAAAAGAACCATCTCAAGATGAAAACGTAGAAGATATTTATTCTGAAGAGTTAACTCCCACAATATCATGTAAGGAATTGGTTGGAATGATCACTCCTCAAACCTTCAAGATCGAAGAATATATCAAAAAGAAAAAGGTAATAGTGATAATTGATTCTGGTAGTGCTCATAATTTCATTCACTATAAATTAGCCAAATCTCTCAATTTATTTATATATCCAACGCCAGAGTTTCAAGTAATGATTGCAAATGGAGGAATTATCAATTGCTCAAGAAAATTCCATAAGATCAATCTTACTATGGGGGAATATGTAATGAATAGTCCAATGATTTTTATACCCATGGGTGGTGTTGATGTTGTACTAGGAGTCCAATGGTTACAATAATTGGGAACAATGACTTTTAATTTTAAATAACATTTCATGAACTTTTCATTGGAAGCAAAGGAAATTGAGTTAAGGGGTATCACAAGGAAACCCAGTAAGGTGCTAATCTCTAATGGCATGACAAAATTATTGAAAAAGGGGCATCATGGTGTAATTATACAACTATTCCCACTATATGTTCAAACATCTAAGCCATTTATTCCCCTATATCTCCAAGGGATCATTGATAAGAATTCCAAAGTATTTGAAGATATTCCCATAGGTATTCCACCCAATTGAAATCATGATCATGATATTCACCTAATTTCTGGAAGTCTTCCTCCTAACATAAATCCTTACTGATACCCTTATGCCCAGAAGAGTTAAATTAAGTGTATGGTTGAAGAAGTGTTAGAGGATGGCATTATTAGACCTAGCCAATGTTCTTACTCTGCATCGGTGGTAATGGTACTCAAGAAAGAGGGTTCATGGCATATGTGTCCCTATTATAGAGATCTCAAAAAGATCACTATTAAAGATAAGTTTCACATTCCTGTCATTGATGAATTGTTAGATGAAGTACATGGAGAAATATATTTCACAAAGTTGGATCTACGTTTAGGGTATCATCATATTAGAATGAAGGAAGAAGATATCCCAAAAACAACATTCTGAACTCATGAAGTCCATTATGAATTTTTGGTCATGCATTTTGGCCTTACGAATGCACCTTCCACATTCCAAGGGTTGATGAATTCCATTTTCAAGAACTTCCTTCGAAAATTTGTGTTAGTATTTTTTGATTGTATCCTAATCTATAGCAAGTATTGGGAGGATCATGTTCGACATGTTGACAATATGCTACAACTACTAAAGGAGAAACAACTATATTCCAAACCATCCAAATGTTTCTTTGGGGTGAAGGAGGTAGAGTATTTGGGTCATATTGTATATCATGAAGGTGTCAAGGTATACCTTAACAATATTAAGTCCATGATGGACTGGTCGATTCTCAAAACATTGAATAATATTAGAGGATTTTTGGGTTTGACAGGTTACCACCGTAAGATTGTTTGGAACTATGGAAAAGTAGCAGCACCTTTAACGACATTAACTAAGAAGGATGCATTTTCATGGACTCCAGAGGAAACTCAATATTTTGAACAACTTAAAGAGGCAATGTGAAAAGCTCATGTATTGACCGCACTAGATTTCACAAAAACCTTTATTGTGGAATGCGATGCCTCGAGAAATGGAATTGGTGCTATTCTATTTCAATAAGGAAGGTCCCTTGCTTTTGAAAGTTAGCCACTCAAGGGAAAGGAGTTACACAAACCCATTTATGAGAAGGAAATCATGGAAATACAACATGCATTGAGGAAATGGAGCCCTTACCTAATGGGTAGGCACTTCAAGGTCAAAAGAAATCATGATAGTCTTAAATACTTTTTGGAACAAAGACTATCTTCAAAAGAACAAAAAAAATGGGTGACAAATATGTTGGGTTATGATTTTGAAATCATCTACAAAAAAGGGAAGAAAAATGTTGTGATAGATGCACTCTCAAGAAATGATGAATATGTTGAGGCCTACGTCTATGCTATCTCGATCATCCAACCTGATTGGATAATAGAAGCGAGGGATGAATAGAAGAATGACAAAAACGTGTGGACTCACATTCAAAGGTTGCAGTAGGATTCCAGTGCATCAGATACATTTACATGGAAAAATGATTCACTATGGTACAAAGATCACTTATATTTATGTAATAACTCCCAACTCAAACAAAAGGTACCCTTGGAATTTCACACCTCTTCGGTAGGAGGGAAATCAAGATTTTTGAAAACCTACCATAGGGTCAAGAAGGAATTTTTTGGGGATGGACTTAAAACTGATGTTCAAAGGTTTGTGGCAGAATACTTGGTTTGCCAAAAAAATAAGGTGGAAAAAATTAATACCCCGTGTATTTTACAACCATTGGCCATCCCAAGTCAACACTGGGAGGAGGTTTCCATGGATTTCATCACAGGGTTACTAAAGTTTGAAGGAAAGAGTGTCATTATGGTGATTGTTGATAGACTGACCAAGTACACACACTTTTGTGCATTCTCGCATCCTTTCAAAGACAATATAATTTCCACATAATTCATGGAGACAATTCAAAATCTATATGGAATCCCAAAGATTATTGTAAGTGACAAAGATCCCATCTTCATTGGACATTTTTGGACATGATTATTTTCTTGTTTGAGTACTCAATTGGCTCATAGATCATCTTTCCATCGTCAATCTGATGGACAAAACAAGATAGAACAAATGTTTGGAAGGATACCTCTGTTGCTTTGTCTCTAATAAATAAACACAATGGTTCAAAGGGTTACCCTTGGCAGAATGGTAGTATAACACTTCCTTTCATACTACAACAAAAATGACACCATTTATGGAACTCTATGGATATCACTCACCTTCCATCACTTCTTCTATAAAAAAAAATCTAAGTTTCAAGCAGTGGAATATCACATTGAGCACCAACAAGTTCTCTAATTCTTAAAGGACAACTTGACCATGGCACATAATTGCATGAAACAATAAGTAAACCAACATCATAGTGAAAGAATTTTTGAAGTGGGGGATTGGGTATTTTTAAGACTGCAACCATGAAAATAGATGTCCCTCAAGAAAGATAAGAAGGATAATAAGTTATCACCAATGTACTATGACCCTTATAAGGTGTTGCAAAATATTGGTACTATGACATACAAATTGGAATTTCCTGCATCTTCATGAGTACACCCGGCTTTCCATGTTTCATGCTTAAAGAAGGTTATAGGTGAAAATATCCCAATTCAAACTATATTTCCATAACTTGGAAAGGAAGGAAAAAATCATATTGGAGCCTAATGCTATCACTGACACAATAATTCTCTAGTGGAGGAATATATCCATTTTAGCGTATCTCATTAAGTAGAGGAAACTACCTACTGAAGATTCCACTTGGGAATATGATTCTTTTATACAGAAGCATCCATAATTACTCAAGCATTGAGAAAAACAATTTTTTGAAGGGGAGGGGCATGTTAAGCCCTAAATAGTGGCACATTACCCCTTAATTGGAGCATATTACATTAGTAATTTTATTTTATTTATGTCATCTTGGGCCCATTAGTTGTAATTGTAACTCCTAGTCTCCTATATATACCAAGGAGACCTATTCATTTGCAATCATCTTGTATTTGGAAATTTATGTGGTGTATAAGGAGGTTTCCCCCTTGAAGAGGCTTATTATCTGAAATTCTCTCTTTGTCAAGGTCTTGAGTACTTATTCTGAGATTGTTTTATGCTATTTTGATATTTGGTTCTTAACATGATATGTATACATGTGTTTCCTGATGTGATACCACTCGAAGGGGTACCAACAGGGGTTACAAGGGTGGAAAATAGATGTGCGCTTAAGTACCACTTGTATTTCCTACATGTATTACTCCCCGACCGCGGGTTTATGCATGTAACGATAGATCTTTGTTGCTTTAAGATGTCAGAATACGTCTCTACATTGAAAACAAATTAACCAACAATTTTATGTCAAGGAAAGTGCTCTGATACCACTTCTGAGGTATCAGGTCTATTATATTAGCAGAAAAGAGAAATAATACAGAGAATAACACTAAGATAGCAACAAAATATGGAAATACTGCAGAGATAACAATGAAACAACGAATTGTATGGAACCACAACACCATAATTATACCTTTATTGACAGGAAACAATGTTCACTTACATCTTCAAGGGGGAAACCTCCAACAGAGAAGAGATCTATTACAATAATGCTTCAAGACAAAACTTCTCATACCCTCTACTCCTATTTATACTAAATCTATCTATCCAAAAGAACAATCTAGAGGAAGATCCTTCTAGAGGTGGAAGCTTCTATTAGGTCTTATTACATTTGACTTATTCCTCCTTATTACTAGCCCTTATTAATATTGACCTTTATTACATGGAAATATATTATTCCATCCAATTGAGGGGTTAGGGAGGTTAGGTCCCTAACATACACTCTTTCAATATAACTATGTTTTGTTCATTACTATTCGGTCCATGACTATATGTGATAAGTACCATTATGTTGAGTTGCTCAAAGCGATAATATTGTCTTTGAATCTCATTTTG
>ML805071.1:172692-196189 GCA_009831015.1 Picea engelmannii | reverse complement strand
ACCATATTGATAACATGCAATGTGGCACAAAAGAGTTCCAAAAGAAGTATGGTTCATAGATAGTGGTTGTAGTAATCACATGAGTGGAAGTAAGGATATGTTTGAAAAAATGGATGATTCAATAAAATCATAAGTAAAATTGGGAAATGATCACCATGTTTGAATCATGGGTAAAGGATCAATTAACATAAGAACTAAGAAAGGTGAGGAGAAGCATATTTCAGATGTATATTATGTTCCTGGACTACAACACAATCTTATAAGCATTGGACAACTAGTGCAAACAAGATATAGAATATACTTTGAAAATGGTGAATGTGTGATTCTAGACAAGAAACCAAGAAATAGGTTGATTGCAAAAGTTGAAATGACAAAAAAAAGATGTTTTCACTTAGAATTCAAAGTGACCTATTCTTAGAGCCACAAGGATTGCAAAAGGTTGTCAAGTTAGCTTTTACAGCTTTACACAAAAATAAATCTTGGCTATGGCATTTAAGACTTGGACATTTAAACTTCAAAGGATTACAACTGTTATATAAGAAAATAACGGTATATGGATTTCCACCAATAGAGCCACTTAAGACAACATGTGAGAGTTTCATATTGGCAAAGAAACATATGAAAACATTTCCATTTGGGAAGTCTTATAGGGCAAAACATCCACTTGAGATATTCCATTCACATCTTTGTGGACATATGAAAACATCGTCCATAAGTGGAAGACTTTATTTCTTGACATTTATCGATGATTTAAGTAGAAAAGTATGGGTTTATTTTTTGAAATACAAATTAGATGTATTTGTTGTTTTTGAGTTAAAGGAAAAAGTTGAGAAAGAAAGTGGATACTATATCAAAACATTGAGAACCGATCATGGTGGTAAATATATATCAAATGATTTTCAGAATTTTTGCAAAGAAAATGGCATAAGGAAACAATTTACAACAAGGTATTCTCCTAAACAAAATGGAGTAGCTAAGAGAAAGAATAGAATAATTATGGAAATGGCACGAAGTATGATAAAAGAAAAACACCTACCAAATGAGTATTGGGTTGAAGCGGTTGCATGTTCGGTATACATACTAAATAGATGTCTGGCAAAAGCAATGATAAATAAAACACCATAAGAAGCTTGGAGCAAAAGGAAGCATAATATAACACATTTGAGAGTCTTTGGATGTGTAGCATACTCATTAATACCTCAAGAGTTGAGAAAGAAACTAGATGATAAAGGAGAGAAGTGCATATTTGTGGGATATAATGAACAATCCAAGGCATATAAATTATACAATCTTATCAAAAAGAATTTGATAATAAGCTATGATGTTGAGTTTGTTGAAGAAGAAGCATGGGATGGCAACATAGATAATACAACTACAATTGCAGCTAGTCTTCCACAAGAGAATAAAGAGAATGAAACTCAATTTTTGAATCCTACTACAAAAGAAAATGTTCCTACAATGCCTTCTAAGGCACCTACCACTCCAAATCCAACTACCCCAGCAAGTAATAACAACAACGAGTCTTCTAATCCAACACTTTCATCACTAAGATCAAGGTATATAAACACTTCAAAGAAGACACGTAGTCTAAGAGAAATTTATGATGGAATACAAGAGGTTGAAAATGATGATTTATGCTCTAATTTTTCATTCTTAAAACAAGTTGATCTAGTTTATTTTGAAGATTCCATTAAAGACAACAAATGGATTGCAACCTTGAATGAAGAAATTCATTCCATTGACAAGAATCAAACTTGGGATCTATTAGAGCTTCCTAAAGGAAAGGATGTGATTGGAGTTAAATGGGTTTACAAGACAAAGTATAATGTTGATGGAAAAGTAGAAAAACACAAGGCAAGACTAGTAGCTAAAGGCTTCACACAACATCCTGGAATAGACTACAATGAAACATTCACACTTGTGGCAAGATTGGTTACAATAAGGATGGTCTTATCTATTGCAACTCAAAACAATTGGAAGGTTTACCAAATGGATGTTAAATCAACATTCTTGAATGGAATTTTAGAAGAAGTATATATAAAAAAACCACCTAGTGGGAGAAGAACATAAGGTATACAAATCGAAAAAGGCACTATATGGTTTGAAACAAGCTCCTAGAGCTTGGTATACCAGGATATATTCTTATTTTGTGAACAATGGGTTTAGAAAGTGTGGAAATGAACCAACTTTGTATGTCAAAGTGAATGATGAAGGGGAAATCTTGATAGTGTGCTTGTATGTAGATGATTTGATATTCACATGTAACATGCCAATTAACTCACTCAAGGAATCCATGGAAAGAGATTTTGATATGACTGATTTGAGGCTCATGAAATATTTTCTTGGGATAGAGGTAAGTCAAAATGAACAAGGATATTTTATATGTCAAATCAAGTATGCTAATGATGTGTTGAATATATTTAAGATGGAAAATGTAAATCCAGCTCCTACTCCCATTTCATTAGGATTAAAATTTAGCAAGGATGATAAAAGTCCTAGTGTTGATGCAAATTCATTCAAGAGATTAGTTGGTAGCCTTATGTATCTAACCACCACAAGATCAGATATCATGTATGGGGTTAGTCTCATTTCTAGATTCATGAACAAACCAAAGGGATCACATTGGAAAGATGGAAAAAGAGTTTTAAGGTATATAGCTAGAACAAAGAGCTTTGGAATTTTATATACATCTTCAAATAATTACAAATTGATTGGATATACAAATAGTGACTAGGGAGGTAGCATGGATGATAGAAAAATCACTTCGGGGTATATCTTTCATCTAGGATAGGGAGCTATCTCTTGGGAATCAAATAAACAACCAATTGTGACACTCTCATCAGCTAAAGAAGAATATGTTGCAGCCACATCAGTAGCTTGCTAAGTAGTATGGATCAGAAGAGTACTTTCATATTTGAGGCATCCACAAGAAGAACCTACAAAAATTTATTGTGATAATAATTCTACAATTGCTTTATCTAAAAATCATGTCTTTCATAAACGAAGTAATCATATTGATACATGATATCATTTCATTCAAGAATTGGTGAACAATGGTGACATATATCTTGAATTTTGTAGGTCCAAAGAACAACTAGTAGACATTTTCACAAAGTCGCTTGCACATAATATTTTTTAGTATCTCTAGGAAGAAACTAGTATTGTAGACATACATGATAGTGAATATTAAGGGGGAGTGTTGGTGATGTGGATCTCCAGCTAGATCTTGTTAATCTCCCCTTCCATCGTTCCTCAAATACTCTCCAAATGCCGCATTTAATTATTCTTCCCTCCTTCTCCATTGTTCTTCTATGTATCTAGACTTTTCTTTTTGCTAGCATATTCGAGAAGCTTTTCCTGTCCCTTGGAGAAAAACTCTCTTTTGAAATTTTTTTCGGTTGGATACTTTGTTTATGAATAAATGATGAATGTATGAATCAAAGAGCACCAACAACTCTGTTTGATTAAGGCATTAATAAAAACTGTCTTGTTTTAATATCTTTGCTATAAACTAATATTGGGTTCTTTCCTCTCTTTCTCTGTAGGGATTTGACATTTTGTCTGTCTCTATTTTTTACCATCACAAGGGGCATAGTTCTATATTTTTTAAATCTTGGAACTTCATAGACTTAGAGTAGAGGTTAGCTTCTACATCATTCTTGACATAAACATTTTGATGCATTATTGATCTGGAATGGATCATCATATAATTTGTCATCTATTTTGGTACTTTGTAGGTGGAAAAATTGGAGTTGTTGACTTGTAGGGCCCATTTTAGAGGCAGGTCATGCTTTGGATATTTTGGGTCTAGAACCTTCCAAATCCTATTTGAAGTATTGAACGATCATCTATGGGGTCAAAAAATTTCAAGCATAGCTCATATCCTCTTAATTTTGTTTTTCACTTCAAGAACTTTACATTGGCATGGAAATCACATCATGTGAAGTTTGTATGTAGAAGTTGCACTTCCCACAAGTTGACGTATGTTGTTGATCACCATGGTAATGAGTGGATGCCACGTTAGCTTCCAATACTCACACATGTGGAGCTAATCACCCGAGGAAATTCAAGATTATTCTAGAGGGTCCAAAACACTAACAATAATTGAGGGTTGAGGCATGAAAAAACCCTAACCCTAATCCTAGATGGCTATAAGGTTATGTTAAATATTGGGATTCTAGGAAAGGTAGGGGTTCCATTCTTATTGTATTTATTATTGTTCCATGGGAGAGTAGATAATTGGGAATGGGATATTGAGGGAGATCATAAGGAGGGGGAGATATTGTAGCAACCATATTGGCCATAGTGACCATGGCATCTCCATAGTGAGATCCCCTTTCTTTTTACTCGCATTTTGTAATTGAGAAGAAAAGAGCAAAGCATAGGCCTCACCTTCTAGCTAGGTTTTTCCCATATCGATTTTTCCCAAGTTGCATCACGTTTTCATTGTGTGGATGGTGTGTCATTTCCCGTCTCTTTCATTTCAATATGTTTATCTTACTTAGGTAATTTTTATGTTAAATTTAGAAATATTAAGTCTTCAATATTCACTAGAATATTACATAGTAAAAATATTGTACAAAACATTATAAGATATGTTGTAATGAACTATTCCAATTAAACACCCATGATTGTAGATCAATTGTGTGTTGAGACTGAATGTTGACCAACATAAGCTCCAAAATCAATCAAGTGAGACAAAGAGTTCTTTTTGAGGGGGACTCTATCATAGTGAAACATTTGATGATCTAGAAGTCCATTAACTAGCGTATATGTGTCATATACATCTCCACATTCCTTGTTTTCATTTGTATTAATTGCAAATGCATATGGAAACATTTTAGGGAACCATGGTGATGTCAAGTAAAATATGTGTGATGTGCATTTGTGAATAATTGATTCCACATTTTCCATATAGTATAAAGAATATCAACCCTCGTCCATTTCTACATAGAATGGAACTCAATAAATCATAAGAGAGAATCCTCAAAAGGGGACAACTTCTAAGAGATGGTAGACAAGAACGATTGGCTACAAAAATTAAGACCCCAACCCCATATAGAATGAGCACTTGATCATAACATATATTTCATGGTTCTAGTCTTATTACACAAAGGAAATTTTGGTTATAGGACCCTTAGATGTATTCTTCAATATTTGGTCCATACATAAATCACCTTCAATTAAGGACCATGCAAATCATGCCTTCTT
Source organism: Picea engelmannii (assembly GCA_009831015.1). Lineage (NCBI taxonomy): Eukaryota > Viridiplantae > Streptophyta > Pinopsida > Pinales > Pinaceae > Picea > Picea engelmannii. Next base: position 190,978 of record ML805071.1, on the reverse strand, counting down.
AGGCTCCAAATAATATTTCAAGATTGCTTTGAAGGTATGTTGCCATGTGTTTTTCTTAGATTTGAGCATCCAATCCTCGTTTAACTTTGCATACACAATTGAATTGAATATAAATGATTTGTAATCTTTTTTCATCTCATGCTTCTTAAAAATCTTTGTCGTATTCCATGCACAAGGGTTGCAAGACAAGCTTCAAAAATATTTATTTAAGCATGAAACTCTAAATTTTTTCAATAATATCTTTTTCAATATTTATACAATTAAACTTGGCCTTAAGGGTTGTCAAGCCCTTTGAATCAATTTCCACAACATAGTAAAAACTTTTGGTAGTCTTAATACCTCCTTAAAACTCTTTGTCGTATTCCATGCACAAGGGTTGCAAGACAAGATTCAAAAATATTTATTTAAGTATGAAACTCTAAATTTTTTCAATAATATATTTTTCAATATTTATACAATTAAACTTGGCCTTAAGGGTTGTCAAACCCTTTGAATAAATTTCCTCAACATAGTAAAAATTTTTGGTAGTCTTAATACCTCTTTTGATGATTCTCTTGACTAAAAATAAAGGTAGGGGTAATTTTTCTAGGGGTAATTTTTTCCGTCACAGGAAAAAATGGTGACTACCACAAGTTATGATCTTTAAAAGGAAAACTTGTTCTTATGGAATCTCTAGACCAATGTATGTTTGATAACATCTTGTTATGATTTTTATATGTTTTTGAATAGAAATGTGTCATTAACAACCACAAATGTGGGAGTGATTAGAAGAATCTTTAAATTTAGGTTTCTACACACCTTTTGATGATGTATATCTGAGCCAAGGTGATTTCGGAGTGATTAGAAGAATCTTTAAATTTAGGTTTCTACCCACCTTTCGATGATGTATATCTCACCCAAGGTGATCTCCACAAGGAGGTTGCACCGCACTCCTCAAAAAGGAAATTCCCAACAAGTATTTCAATAGATAGCCAAGGCATCCTCCCAAAGGAGGATACACCCACCTTGCCAACATGTTCCAGCTAAGCATTCAACACTTAAAGGGCTCATCCTATTTTCTAGATTTTTGTTTTTACTCGAGTATATTTATGTAGATGTATATTTACAACCCTCTTGATACATGGAAGAGTTATTTAATATTTATTCATATTGTTGTAGTGTTATATAAATTTTAGTTGGCCTTTATAATAAATTTTAAGCAATTTTTTCCCTAAGAAGTTATTGTTCTCTTCATTTTCTCTTGTTGCTTGTTATTGGAAATATTTTTGGGTTGTCTAGTGTGTTTCATATCTCAACTAGGGTTTTTTCATATTGAGAGGTTAGAAACACATCATTTTGTATAAGAGATCATTGGTACAAACTGTCTCTTGCTTTATCTCTTCCCAGGATCAACACCTCACTAAGCCATAAGAATTTGGGAATACCAGATCTTGCTCATTGGAATGTTCCCTCCACCTAGATCTACATCTACACTCGCTCTCATCTTTCTCCCTATCTCGGTTCTGAATGGAAGTGGAAGCCTTGCTTTGATAAGAGGATTTCACTAGATCTAGTCCATGGAAGCCAAATTCTCCCACCTAAATCTTATTGGATAGTGTTTCAGGTTTTTTTTCCATTTTCATTTTAGTTCTATTTCTAAAGATTTATCTGACACACCATCCATAGTAGTTTCACTTGGATTTTATCTTCCATTATTGGCATGCCTTAGAACAACTTCCACATTCCCCTAACACACTAGGTTTTGTAGTTCCTTTCATTGAAACCCTTATCTTCTTCCCATTGAAGGTGCTAGGGTCCCACTACCTCTAGTTTTTTACAATATCAACCCCTTAGCTATAGTCATGGATCCTCATCAAAAGCCCTTATGTTATGAGATAGAAACACATCAAGCACCTTACATCCAAACCTCATGATACTACTACACAAATTCCTTTTTAATATACCTCAACCCTCCATCTTCCATCTCAATAAGAAGATCACACTACCCAAACATGGAGGGTAGATGAATGATGGGGCTTTGGATTCTGTTATTAGTAGCCTCATAACTTACTTCTAAAGAAACCCTAATCTCGCATAGGATCAACATTTTCTCATGAATAACAACCACTTGGAAGGAATCACTCAAGCTTGGTAGTAGTCTTAATACATAGATATGGACCTGTATATCAAGCTTAATGAGGATGCCACCTCCAAATTTTCAAAGAGTATCATCATCTAGTAAGATTTATGTGATGCCCTTTGACAACAAATTTACTCTCCATGCTGCTTGTGACTAATATGTTATCTAGATGGTATCACCTCGGTCAAGCACCTGCGTAGATAATAAACAAATACATCAAGGTGTTCACTCAACTTCAACACCAAATTCTAGATCTAGAAGGGTTACTGTTAAATTTAATTCTAGTTTGTTGGATTTTTTTAAATTTGAAGTTTCCATGTTTAAAAGAAGTTCCCTTAGACTGGGCCTTCCAATGTGCCTTAGTTGTTGAATCCAAAGTTCAGTTGTGCCCTAATTTCCAACCCTTGCCAAACCCTAACTCTCCTACCTCCTCTCACACTCAAGAGTTCCTAGACCATCTAGTCTCCAAAACCTTCAATTTGATAGTCCTTCTAATCCTTGCCCTATGACACTACCATTACACACACACACATTACAATAGATTGTCATGTTCTTAACCCTCTAGTGACATCCCAGGTATTAGACCAATCATACTTGGAATTTAATGACCCACCCAAAGATCCTTCCCCTCCAACAAATCCTAAAATCATTTCTTTATCCAACCCGAGCACTATTGACCCCTCTCTTCTTTTGCTAACCTTTGACAACACCATATCATCATCCCTCTCCTTATCATTTTAGTTGGATAAAACAACATTGACCTGGCTTGCTCATTAACTAGCATTGTGCAGTCACCTTTGCTATTGGACCCTTCAAAACAACGTCAATTGTGAAGTAGTCTCACTAGATTGTTCTGACTACATGCTCAAGGTTCCTTACTAGCATCAACACAAGGCTCTATATGATGCTCACTAAAATACCTACATTGTCATAGCGCATTTCAACAACTCAACCTCAATAAACGTTTTTCTCTACATGTTTTCTTTAACCCTACTCCCACACACCTAGGATCACTGCAACTTCTTTCTATTCATCGTCAATACACCACCCCATCCATCCCCTAACTACTTTCCATAGTACCTATCCCTATGTGTCATCCACCCTATCACAACCTTATATATTATATCCAAACCCCTTACAACCCAACCATCTTTGTAAGCCCTTCTTTGCATTCCCCTCTAGCCTATTCCTTCCTTTACCCCCACTGCTCTCAACTTGCATTAAACAAATCATAACCCCATAGCTGCAACAAGATCCCAAAGAAAAAAATAACTGTCAACGTTCACACGCTTCAGGTAGCTAGAGCTCCCTTAAACAATAGCAGGAATTTATTTTATGTACTAGCACCCCCCAACACATAGTATCAGTTCCAGTTCTTAGGCATCAAATAAGCTGCTCAACACATAGTATCGGTTCCAGTTCTTAGGCAACAAATAAGCTGCTCAATAGCACCGATTCCCTCTCTTGTGGGCACAATCATTAAGCATCGCTCCAGGCTTATACAACTTAGCACACATTGAGGGCACTCCCAACCACTGCAATGCACTACGGCCAACCACTTATTCTCCATCAAGGCAACCATCAAGCTCTTCTAGCACAACGAGATCTACTAACACCACACCTTTCTAGGAAGTATCTAGTAGGGCTCTCTTCAGTGCTTTCTAATGTTAGGCCTCACTCTTTTTCTTTGTAGGTTCACCACTAGCACACCAGGTCTACACTTATTCACTCATGGGCTCAAGATGTCTCATTCAACTAGTCTTCGCTGAACCCTAGCTCTCCATGGGTTAGTGTCTGCTTGCAGTATGATCAAGGGAACCATACTACGCATAACTCCCTTTCTAGGATGTTTTATCATCATCACTCTATTCCCCTCATCTCATCCCACATTGACTCCTATTGGGACAGATAGTCTTTCCACCATCCTGTCATCATACTTCTGCATATTTCTTCTGCCATCTTTCCAGGGGATTTAGGAGGTCTTTTCAAGTCCTTATTAGGTACCTCTCCTTCAGCCACCTAGGGTAACACATCACACTAACCATCCTCATCTAACACGCACTGAGACTAGTAGGGCGACGCCACATATTTTTAAGTAGGGTTTAACATAGTCTACACACCAATTTTCATGAGACCGGGGATAGACAACACTTTCTTCTGCATACGACACCACACAAGCACTTCTCATGCCTTCTCCCACCTCCAGCACATTGTTTTTGGCCACCTCTTCATCACTGTATGGTTAAGTTTAGGATTCACACAACTAGTGTCTCGTACTTCATTTTATCTCTAGGATTATGCATAGCTTCAACATTAGATAATTATCTCATCATCTCATTATGTTTTATTTCCCTGACACAACTCGTCTTTAGGTTTTTGTGTTTAGGTTTCCATCAATATCTCTCTAAACTATTCTATATCTACGAAAACACAATATCAACATTTCACCTCACTTTTAGATCATAAGGGCTAGTTCCAACACTTACAACCAAAATTTTAAAAAATCAGCAATCAATTTTACTAAAATTGAATGGCTTGAATTTCAACTAAAACAAAGATGAAAAAGGCTAAAATGGTGTATGGCTTAAATTTCAATGAAAACAAAGCAGAAAAGGGCTAAAATTTGACCTTTATCTTGCTTCAGATTTTAAATTTCAACACATTTTCAGCAAAATAAAGTCATTTTACTGTTGGTAATTGATGCAGTCTTGTCAATCATCTCACATGATGCAATCTTTACAGTTTTCTTTTATGTCGGTTAGTATTTAGATATAGATTGTCTCACTAAATAATGCATGCAAAATGCATGAGTAGTTTTCTAAAATCAATTGTTGTAAGCATTCAATCAGGAGCAACTAACTATTTGTTCTATGAGGCTATGTATTGTTATAAAGATCAAGGTTAATCACAATGAACACAACCTTTTTTGTGCAATTACAATTGTTTCTTCTTTCTATGATATTGTGATTTAATCATTTAGTATTTAGTATATTGCTATGCTATTTCATTGAATGATTATCTAGTCCATAGATAGGCCTGCATAGATCCTTCATTTGGTATCATAGTTGGTTGTTGTTTTAGGGTAATCATGTCAAACTCTAATTCATTGCCCATTCCAGAATTTAATGGAAGTGATTATGATTATTGGTGCATCAAGATGATGACCTTTTTGATAGGGAAAGATCTATGGGAGATTGTAGAAACAGGACCACTCTTAATGCAAATGATAGAGTAGCTAGGAAGGAATCTAGAAGGAAGAATGCTCAAGCCTTATTTCATATTCAAATTGCTCTTGATAAAATCTTGTTTCCAAGAATTGTAGGTGAAAAGGCAGCAACAGATGCCTGGAAGAATCTACAAGAAGATTACAACTCTACAAGAAGCTTACCAAGGAAGTGATCAAGTCAAAGTTGTCAAGCTATAGACATTGAAAAGAGAATTTGAGAATTTGAAGATGCAAGAAGATGAAAATGTAAGTGATTATTGTGTGAGAGTAAAAGATGTAGTCAATAAGATGGCTACACTTGGAGAAATTGTGGACAATGAGGTTTTGATTAAAAAGGTGTTGAGGTCTTTCACACCAAGGTGGAACCATGTTGCAATAATCATTGAAGAAAGCAAGGATTTGTCTACTCTTCAGTTTGATCACCTAGTTGGATCTCTTATGTCTCATGAAGAAAGATTGATAGATTCATTTGGAGACAGTGGCAAGAAAACTTTTTCTTCAAAATTGCAAATTACAAAGAATGAAGATGCCAACACTAGCAACAAAAGAAACCAAAGCCAAAGTAGAGGTCAAAATCATAATTATCCAAGAGGAAGAGGTGGTTCAAGAGGAAGAGGCATAGGCAAATTTGATAAAAGAAATATCCAGTGCTATTAGTGTAAAAGGTATGGTCACTTTGAAAGGGATTGTAGATTAAAAGAAGGCAATAATAACAAAGGTGTTAATTATGCTCAAGAAGGTGATGAAGCCTCTTCAAACAATTTATTTTTATCTTATGACAAAGCTGAAAATGGCACTAAAGACAATTGGTATTTATATTCATGGTGTTCTAACCACATGTCAGGAAATAAGAAGCTATTCCCTACAATGGATGAGATTTTCAAATCCAAGATAAAGCTGGGTGATGACAAAGCATTAGAGGTTTCCGCAAAAGGAGCTATGGAAGTCCATACTAAAGAAGGTATGAAAAGTGTTAAAGACATTTATTACACTCCACAATTAAAGCATAATTTATTGAGTGTTGGCCAATTGTGTGAGAAAAATTATAAGGTGGTGTTTGAAAATCAACAATGTACAATTTATGATAAGAATAGAGGCAATAGGGTGGTTACAGTTGTGCCTATGTCAAAGAATAGGATGTTCCCATTGATGTTTGGAGAACATAACAACCATCTTGCCAATATGGCATATGAAGAAAAAAATTGGTTGTGGCATCTTAGGTATGGACATTTGAGCTTTCATAGTCTCAAGCTTCTAACATCAAAAGAATTAGTTTATGGTTTGCCTAAGGTTCAAGAACAGAAAGATATTTGTGAAGGATGTGCTAAAGGAAAGCATGCAAGAGAGAAATTTTCAAAAGGAAATGCATGGAGGGCCCATTATCCACTTCAGTTAGTTAGTTCACTCAGACATTTGTGGTCCTATGCAGATAAAGAGTTTGGGTAAGTCATCATATTTTATTACTTTTATTGATGATTACTCACGAAAGTGTTGGGTTTATTTTTTGAAGACTAAGGATGAAGCATTTGATACATTGAAGAGGTTTAAAGCCCTTGTGGAAAATGAAAGAGGTTGCAAAATCAAGTGCTTAAGGACTGATCGTGGAGGAGAATTTTGTTCAAAAGCTTTTCAGAATTATTGTGATATGAATGGCATCAAAGGAAAACTCACCACTGCTTACACACCTCAACAAAATGGAGTAGCAGAGAGGAAAAATCGTGGAAATGGCAAGAAGTATGTTACAAACAAAGCGATTAAGCAATTCTTTTTGGGGTGATGCAGTTGCTACATTTGTATATATTCTCAATAGATGTCCCACAAATGCACTTGATATGATGACTCCATATGAAGCATGGTATGAAAAAAAACCTAATGTTAATCATTTTAGAGTCTTTGGTTGTGTAACCTGTGTCCATGTAGTTGATCAAAAGAGACAAAAGTTAGATCCAAAAAGTGAGTTATGCATTTTTGTTGGATATAGTGAACAAAGTAAGTCTTACAGGTTGTATAATCCCCTCACTAATAGCATTGTTGTGTCAAGAGATGTAATTTTTGATGAAGGGGGAGTTTATGGTCATCAAAAATGCTATGATGATATGTCTAAATCTGTTTTGGATAAAGATATTATTGATGATATTGATAATGAACAGCCCACTAATATTTCAGCTCCAAGTGCTACAAATCCACCAAGTAGCCCCTCATCTAATTCTTCAGCTCCAAGTGCAAGCCCAACATCAAATTCAAATTTTGCAAGGAAGGTAAGAAGATTAAGTGACATTTATCAAAGGAGTAAAAGTCCTACACATGAAGAAAATCCAATAGGTGAGACAATAAATTTTTCTTTACTTTCCAAGGCTGATTTTGAACCATCATGTTTTAAAGATGCATGTACTAATGAGGTTTGGTTGCAAGCAATGCAAGAAGAGATAGATTCTATTCACATGAATGATACTTGGGAGCTTACAAAACTTCCACATGACAATAAAAAGATTGGTACTAAATGGGTCTACAAGACTAAGTACAATAGTGATGGGAGTGTTGAAAGACACAAGGCAAGATTAGTTGCTAAAGGCTTCACCCAGAGGTATGGAATTGATTATGAAGAAACATTTGCACCAATAGCAAGACACGATTAGAATGATGATTTCATTAGCAGCTCAGAAGAAATGGAGCATTCATCACATGCATGTGAAAAGTTCCTTTTTGAATGGGTACTTAGAAGAAGAAGTGTTTGTGGAACAGCCACAAGGTTTTGAAGTGCAAGGAAAAGAACATCAATTATACAAGTTGAAGAAGGCTTTATATGGCCTCAAGCAAGCACCAAGAACATGGTATGCTAGAATTGATGGATATTTTCAGGATAGTGGCTTCAATAGAAGCAAAAGAAGGAAGTAGAACTAATGTATATAAAGACCCAAGAACAACTTGCAGACATTTTCACTAAGGGAGTTGCTAAAGTCAAGTTTTTGAAACTTCGAGATCAGATTGTGAGTCCTCTCGGCATCAAGGGGGAGTATGTTGGTAATTGATGCAGTCTTGTCAATCATCTCACATGATGCAATCTATTTACAGTTTTTCTTTTATGTCGGTTAGTATTCAGATATAGATTGTCTCACTAAATAATGCATGCAAAATGCATGAGTAGTTTTCTAAAATCAATTGTTGTAAGCATTTAATCAGGAGCAGCTAACTATTTGTTCTATGAGGCTATGCATTGTTATAAAGATCAAGGTTAATCACAATGAAGACAACCTTTTTTGTGCAATTACAATTCTTTCTTCTTTCAATGATATTGTGATTTAATCATTCAGTATTTAGTATATTGTTATGCTATTTCATTGAATGATTATTTAGTCCATAGATAGCCCTCCATAGATCCTTCATTTACATGGCTGGTACACAAAGTGCAATGATAATTCAAATAAAGCGTTCATGGTCAGTGATTTAAAAAATATGCTTGTTTGAACACTCTCGGCCTGTACATTATGTTGGAATAAGCTGAGCGTTGTGGAGGTTAAAATGGATACACCTTTTACTTGTAATGCCAGCAGGAGCATGGGTACATTATCCCTGAATACTCTCGGCATTGAAGAGCTCAAAATGCATACACATTTTGTTTGAAATGCCAACACCAGCGTGCCTTGTCTAAAAATTTCTCCATTTTTGCAACAGTGAAGTTTGTGCTTGAAGTTCAGTGGAGTGGATACTTCGCTACTTATTGGGATCTTCAGAAAAAGATGTGAAAAGATTATTGCATGAATTAAACAATGACAAAGGCGATTGAGTGATTCGACTAATTGTGGGATCGACATATATAACTATTACACATTCGCTTTATCTTACTACGAAGTCAAAAAGATTCTTACGCAATTATTTATAAACCCTAGAATAACTCAGCCGTTACCTTTATGCAATTATTTATAAACCCTAGAACACCGTCACCTCCTTTTAATGAGTTTGTTCTTTTGCTTTGAATGGTGCGCATTTCAACCATGATGGAAAGGTGATTTGTGATTTATGACAAGAGAGATGTTGGAATGTATTTCCTAAATATTTATATAATGAGTTTATTTTAAAGTATAATGTCAATATTTTTTTTTTCAGGAGGAAGGAATTGAGAGGCAGGTGAGAGAACCTAAATATTTCTAGGTGAACAGTGAATATTTTATTGAGCATCAAGTCTATATTCTCGATATGTAGGTACCAAGTATGTTGAATGTATTTTCTTTAAAACAAATATATAATGAGTTTATTTTAAAGTATTATGTCAATTATTTTAGCATGAAGGAATTATTGAGAGGCATTTGAGAGGAGGTAAACATTTCCCTTAAGCATCGAGTTTATCGCATGAAGAAATTATTTAGAGGCACGTGAGAGGACTCAAACATAAGTATCGAGTTTATCGCATAAAAAAATTATTTAGAGGTAGCTGAGAGGAGCCAAAAATAATTTATTGATATATAAAAAAAAACTATCTTTTCACTATAAGTAGCCCAACAACCCAATTTCCTATTAGGTGGTTATGAGTTTGGATAAGTGGTAGAGATGATGATTTGTTTAGGTGAAAATTAAGTAGGACCAGATATATTAGGGCATAGAGGATATATTATACAGGATGAAAATGAGGGGCCAAGAATATAATATAGTAGAGCATAGGGTGGTGTTGAAGTATAGGTGTCGAAGTTGTGGATTTCAATCTCTTCCTTCTTCACATCCTTCCCCTCTATCTAGTCTATCCATCTATTTGAAGGGGTTAACACGACAAATAATCCACAAAATAAATTCTATTGCTTGATCTCAACACGATTACATTTTCTTTGTATTTATAGAGTCTTTGGAAGACTCTAGAGAATCGAGAAAGTTCTTGGAGGGAAATATCTCGAACCATCGATGGATGTCGGTGGAGCTCTCTCGAAGTTTGGTGGTTGTTGGTAGGTAGAAATTAATACCTCCAACACTCCCCCCTAATTTCTACTACTAATTACATCTTACATCAATATTTATAATGTCCAATGCTTCTATCAAATAATCAAATTGGTCTTGTGCTAAAGCCTTTGTAATTTTCTCCTTTGATCTGCAATGTCTTCTCCTTAACAAATACATGTCTTGGTTAGGTCTTTATCTAAGTCATGTCATCATCTTCAGTTTTTTTATCTTCATATGGTTGGGCTTCCTTCAATGTGCTACCATTACAATGCTTAGGAACCATCACATCAAGTGGTTTCTAGTTGACCACAATCTTTGCTTACTAGTGGTTTTGGCTGACCATGAACCTTGCATGATGAGTTTCATCCTCAAACATTTTTTGCTTCTTCTTTGTACCTGCATAACATTGATTAATGCTCGAACATTTGCATCTTCCTTTTGCACCTGTAAACAACTGATCATTGATGTCCATATAAAAAGAGATCCATCTACCGAGATACATGGGTACCATCCGCTGTACTCGCTAGTTCTCTAGGTATCCTTTTCATGTACAAGGTTCATCAATACATTAGACTCCTTTAGTCATAAATTGGTCCCAATCAATTCACACTCTTAGATTACTTAATCTCACATTCCTCCCCTTAATCGAAGATCTAACTTCTCCGATCACCATCAAACTTAGATACGAGTACACCTACCACCCTCGTACCTACCTAGTGGTTAATTCCACAGCTTGATGCCACATCCACTCTTTATGCCTAAGAGGGATACACACTACATGATAACTTGCCTTGCCTATGGCTAAACTTTACAACACCTGGGGAATATAGCTTTCCTTGCCTATGGATAAGCTTTACAACTTGGACCAAAAACTTCTTGGGGGATATAGCTTGCCTATGCCTATGGCTAATCTTTACAACTGAAAAGACTCTAGGGTGTTGGGTACTACCGATCATGCACCCCTTACAACCTATATGCATCATTTCATCTCAGGTACAAAAATTCCACATTCTTTAATAAATTCCCAACAAATTACAAGCCTAATACATATGAACCCATTCAATATGCCCAATAAGCCTCATTGCATATTATAACTATACATATACTAACACAACAAATGCCAAAAATTATCCACAGGGGCTTTGTATGCCTCTATAAAAATGCAAACAACGCTCACTCTTAACATCATAAGTTTGCCAACTCTAATTTGAAATCACACGACTCATACTTTAACATGTACAATAATGGTATATGCATTTTATAAAAAAAACTAATTCAAACAATTACCCAAGTACTAAGTTGATATCAAAAATTGCCTTATCATATCAAAATTAAGTTGATATAAACAATTTCCTTATCAAATCAAAATTAAATCCATGTCTAGATAAAATAAAAACAACATTAAGATTGTATGATTTATAGTTACATAAAAAATATCAAAGAAATAACAGGAACTAGCTAGCCACATGATGCAGTTGATATAGTGTTCACATAATAAGGAGAGTGCTTATATTATGGGGCCAACCCCCATCCATTTGTTGTGAGTTTAGGGTGTTCCAAGACTGGCTCCCATCCATTGTTTTTATGCTCGAGCTCCATTGGTTTCTATGTAACATAAATAACAAGGGGCATAGTTCGATATTTGTTAAATCTTGGAACTTTAGGGACTCATGGTAGAGGCTAGCTCCTACATCATTCTTGACACACAACATTTTGATGCATTATTGATATGGAATGGATCATCATATATTTTTTCATCTATTTTGGTATTTTTTACGTGGAAAATTTGGAGTTGTTGACTTGTAGGGCCCATTTTAGGGGCAGGTCCCACTTTGGTAATTTGGGGTTTAGAACCTTCCAAATCTCGTTTGAGGTCTTGAACGATCATTTTTGTGCTCAAAACTTTGCAAGCAGGCATCCTATCCTCTCGATGTTGTTTTGTACTTTGAGAACTTTTCAATGGCATGAAAATCACATGAATTGAAGTTTGTATGCAGAAGTTACACCTCCTGCATGTTGACCTATATGGTTGATCACCATGGTAATGAGTGAATGCCACATTAGCTTCCACTACTCACACATGTGGATATAGTCACTGGTGGACATTCAATATTATTCTAGAGGGTCAAAAACCCTAACAATAATTGTGGGTTGAGGCATGGAAAAACCCTAACCCTAATCTATATGGTTACAAGGATATGTTAAATATTGGGCTTCTAGTAAAGGTAGGGGTTCCATTCTTATTATATTGATTATTGTTCCATGGGAGAGTAGAGCATTGGCAATGGGATATTGAGGGATATCATAAGAAGGATATCTTATAGAAACCATATTGGCCATAGTGTCCATGGCATCTCCATAGTGAGATCCTCTTTCTTTGTACTTACATTTTATTATTGAGAAGAAAAGGGAAAAGCATAGGCCTCACCTTCTAGCTAGGTTTTTCCCATATTGGATTTTCTCAAGTTACATCTTGTTTTCATTGTGTGGATGGTGTGTCATTTCTTGTGTCTTTCATTTAAATATTTTTATCTTATTTAAGTAATTCTTGTGTTAAAGTTAGAAATATTATGTCTGCAATCTTCAATAGAATATTGCATAGTAAAAAGATTGTGCAAAACATTATAAAATTGGTGTAATGATCTATTCCAATTAAACATCCATGATGGTTTTTAGATCAATTGTGTATTGAGGTTGAATGTTGACCAAAATAAGCTCTAAAATCAATCAAGTTGTCCAAAGAGTTCTTATCGAGGGGGACCCTATTATAGTGAAACATTTGATGGTCTAGAAGTCCATTAACTAGCTTATATGTACCATGTCCATCTCCACCTTCCTTGTTTGCACTTGGAATTGCAAATTCCTATGGGAACATTTTAGGGATCCATGATGATGCCAAGTAAAAGATGTGTGATGTGCATTTGTGAATAATTCATTTCACATTTTCCATATAGTATAAAGAACATCAACCCTTGAATTGATTTCAACATAGAATGGAACTCAATAAAGCATGAAGATAATCCCCAAAAGGTGATGACTTCTAAGAAATGGTAGACAGGAGCAAATGGCTACAAAAATTAAGACCCCAACCCCACATAAAATGATCACTTGAGCATAACATATGTTTCATGGTTTTAGTCTTCTTACACAAAGGAAATTTTGGTTGTAGGGCCCCTAGATGTGTTCTTCAATATTTGGTCCATATAGATATCACCTTGAATTAAGGACCATTCAAAGCATGCCTTCTTAGGCTCCAAATAATATTTCAAGATTTCCTTTAGTGTATATTGTCGTGTGTTTCTCTTAGATTTGAGCTTCCAATCCTTGTTTAACTATGCATACACAATTGAATTGAATATAAATGTTTTGTAACTTTTTTTCATCTTGTACTTCTTAAAGCTCGTTGTCCCATCCCATTTACAATATCACCACAAGGGTTGCAAGAGAATATCCAAAAATATGTATTTAAGTATGAGACTCTAAATGTTTTCAGTAATATTATTTTCAAGATTTATACAATTAAACTTGGTCTTAAGGGTTATTAAACCCTTTGAATCTCTTCCATCGACATAGTACAAATTTTTGGTAGTTTAAATACCTCTAGTTTTTTACAATATCAATCCCTTAGCTACACTCATGGCCCCTCATCAAGAGCCCTTAGTTGATGATATAGAATCTTCTCAAACACCTTTACATCCAAACCTCATGATACTACTACATGAATTACTTCTTAATAGACCTCCACCCTCCCTCTTCCAGCTCGATACAAAGATCACACTACCCATATATGGAGGGTAGATGAATGATGGGGATTTGGATTCCTGGATTTGTAGCCTAATAACTTACTTCTAGAGAAACCCTAATATCACATAGGCTCAACATTTTCTCATGGCCAAAAACCACTTGGAAGGAATCACTCAAGCTTAGTGGTAGTCTCAATACATAAATATGGATGTGTATATTAAACTTAATGAGGATGACACCTCCAAATTTTCTTGAGAGAGTATCATCATCTAGTAGGATTTATGTGATGCCCTTTGACAACATTTTTAGTCTCCAAGCTAGTTGTGACTAATATTCTAGCTAAGTAGTATCACTTGAGTCAAGCACCTACTAAGTAGATAGTACAACAATACATCAAGGTGTTCACTCAACTTCAAATCCAAATTCTAGATATAGAGGAATTATTATTAAATTTGATTCTAGTTTGTTGGATTTTGTTAAATTTGAAGTTGCCATGTTTAAAAGTAGTTTCCTTGATTAGGCCTTCCAATGTGCCTTAGTTGTTGAATCCAAATTTCATTGGTGCCCTAACTTCCAACCCTTACGAAACCCTAACTCTCCTACATCCTCTCACACTCAAGAGTTCTCCCAATAGTCCTAGACCCTCCACTCCTCGTCTACAAAACCTTAAATTCGATAGGCCTTCTACTCCTATTCCTCAACAATGGTGACACTACCATCACACACACCCATATTAAAATAAATTGTCATGTTCTTAACCCTCTAGTGACATTGTTATCACCTATTTGGTTTTGCTAAATCTCATCTCTCATCTCTTAGTTTCTACATTTCAAAATTTCTGTATAAGCTATAAATCCTAATCATTAGTTTGATTAAGGGTTCAAAATATTATTAGGGGGTTAAATTAGTATTATGCTAAGAGAAAATGAGGGATACTTAGCCTTGTAAAACGGGGATAGAGGAATTATACACATGTTTGTATGATTGTTTGATGAAATAATTAGCTTTAAATCTTTTCATTTGAGATATATGTCATATCATGATCTATGCTTCATGACTAACCAAGTTAGTAAGTTGCAGATTCAAAGTGTAATCCACCCAATAAAGAAAAAGGACAAATCTGACTGAGCGCTACAAGAAATTCCACACGTCCTTGGTCGTGATCATTTCGAGCACCTTGGGGAGCCGTGGAAGTTGTGGATTGTACTACAAATCTCATAAGTATGCAAAAAATTTAGCAAGTACATGTTGTCAGCCATAGCATGTGAAGATAGGTTGTCTCTTCATTTGTACATGTCAACTGTCCAGAAGGTCACATGGATGAGGTTTTTTAAAACACATTTTCAAAACTGGTGCATTACTCGTTACCTATTGCAACTGGTTGATTTGAATTTTCATCCACAGAGCTAGAAAATCCCTATTATTCTCATTACACAATAGATATATCCATTTTCTATAGCCAAGAGTCTATTATTTTAGTCGTAATTGTGCATATGGGTAAAGGTGGATATGTGAATAGGAAAGATGTTGAAGGGTCCGAGATCATGGAGGCTTATGAAAACATTCTCTACATTTTTGATCTGGCGGGTTGGTATCTATTATGTACTAAGTTGGATGGTCATCATTACGTTGTAGCCAGGGTGTTTGCTGAGAGTTTCAATGGACAGTGAGCCTGAATTGCAAACCTGGTCATGCAGGTTACAGAAGAATCCATAGAGGCTACTTGCAACCTCCTGAATGATGGTGAAAAATGGTTTAAAAATAAACTGATTATAGGATATGTAAATCCGTTTTTGAAACCCGAACATAGAGACCCTAATTGGGCCAAAGGTATTCCTAGAGATTGTATTGAAGATGAGTGGATGGAATCCTTTCTTATGCTCAAGAGATTCATCACCTATGAAGGGCGCTATTTGACTGTGTTTTTATTCTATCTATGATTTCTTCTTCATCTAGAAGGAACTAAAAGATTTCTTCTTCATCTATAAGGAATTAAAAGAATGAGCCTACCTTATTACTTCTTGAAAGATCTAAATAAGATGGCTATGAAGGTTCAAGCAAACCCTAAGTCTCCTCCTCATGGAATTTATCATCAAGGATTGATTAAGGTTATAATCAAAGAAGAGATATGAAAATTATAGAGGACTTGGGATCAATTATTGATTCAGTAGGGGTTTGAGAAGGAAGACATCCTCATGTTTCAAAGTCTCATGAAAAGTTTGATGTGTCAACTCAAGAAGATTCACCCAACGCTAATCAACCAACCGGTTCAAAGAAGGGTAAAAGAGCAGCTTGCTTAAGTACTTCAGATGAACCAGTGGAAGCTACTCCAACCAGCCTACAAGTAGATTAAGGTTCTTCTAATATCCTATGTGGATGTAAGAATCCATTTCCATATGCCCAAAAGACTTATTCTTGAAGAACCCGAAGATTGGTAAAACCTAGGGTGTTGAAGGAAGATAAAAATCATGAGATAACAGAGGAATTGGTATATCCTATACAACCTAAATATCATACCCCATATATCATTCCTCCTAGATCAAGTTCCTTTGAATATGATTCTTCTAAATATAAATTTGTGGTAATAAAAAGGAGCACTAGGCCTCGAAATAAATTCAGGTTAAAATCCAAAGAAATGTATAATCCTGCCATTAAAGAGAAGGTCATCATTATCGATGAATAATCTGCAAAAAATATGGAAAAGTCATCTACAAGTAAGAAAATCCTTGTAACTAATCTTGAGAGGAATAAATTTAAGAAGGGAGAGCTGACGGTAAATAAAAATATTCCTACAGGAAAAAAAAGAGTTTCTACAAGAAAATAGGGTAAGAAGAATATGAAAGGCCCAAACCCTAAGATCAGATCTAAAGAGGATAAGCCCACAAGAATGCAAACTAGATCTCAATCCAAGCATACTAGAAAGGATAGTTTGTATTTGTTGGCAGAAGAAGTCACATCAGTCTTTCATGGAGATCTAGCTGTTTGATAATTCCACCTCAAATGCAAAATCCTAAACTGTGATTTATGATGATGGATTATGGGATAACCTTTTTGTTTCTTGTTTCTAAAGTATCGTACTTATTTTTTTTATGGTCATTTGTAGACTAGGTGAATAAAGGCATCAAAAATGTGCAAATTTGGTTTTTTGTATGTCGCTACAGGAAGTTCCCGCAGTTGCACACACATAAAAACATGGGTGCTACAGGAACACATGTAGCAGCCCATTTTGTTGCTAATCTCGCCCAGTTTCATATTTTTGTAATAGAGGAAGGCTATAACTATGCTAGCATCTTATGGATCATGTTATGAAGCTACACACCTTTTGTGGATCTAAAAGGCTATATTGGGATACAAAGATAAATGTAGATTGGTCACTAGGACTGAGTTGTCAAAGGATGGATTTGTATGGATCTTTGAAGATCATATATATCTGGGAAGGATAAAGAGGAATTTGCAATGTTATCATCCGAATGGAGAACAAATCAATCAAAGAGTATTTTATGCAAGGTTTTTTCCTTGATCCTAGGAAGCTTTTTGTAAACTGTTATTATTTTGTATATCAGTAGTCAAAGGATAAAATTCATTCTGAGTTTTTGTAGGGATTGGTTTTTAGTTGTCCCCAATCATCAGGATCGACCATAAGTACATGTAACTAATTCAAAACACTATATATCGAATGATGTAGAATAAGAAAGGGTTGCATCCACGTTTTGTCTTAAAAGGTTTTAATTATACGACTATTTTGATCCATCCTACCTATGTAAAGATTTTAGTTGTTAATGAAGTCGATGGTTGGTGTGTATCTTTCGTTTGTGTGTATCACTTCTATTTCTTCATATTGAACATATTATTAATGTTATATGCTCATATGACTGTATGTATGTGCTGAAAAGGCTTCTCTATTTTTCATAGTGTACTATTTTCCACATGTGTGTTTGAGTCTTTTAAATCTTCTTCAGAAAGGATTTTTGAGTGTGGGTTTATTCTTCTACTGATCAAGTATATTAAAGAACAAATGCTCTTTGATGATTGTCAGTTTTGTTTCATAAATTCTCCTTAATCATACCTTATGATCTCTTATTCCAACTGAGGTTTTATTTACCTGATCTGTTGCACATAGGGAAGAGGTTTTAATAGCTCATTCATAAAGTTACATTAAGATCAAGAGTGTGATCGTCTCTCCTCTCTAAAACTATTTTCTTTCAACATTTTGAAACAAGGTGTGCTAGGATTAACTCAAATAACAGTCTTGAGTTGACTTCTAGCGCTAA